>BQKN01000707.1:152290-165565 GCA_022839385.1 Asparagus kiusianus | reverse complement strand
AATCTAATCTAATCAAATAACAAAGGCACATGCCTTTAGAAGGAGATAAAAGTGCTATAGAAATTATTGTAATTTCTTGGCTTATATATATTGGTATATGATGTTGCATGTGAGAGGATAATAATTATAAATAGAGATCTATTTAAATAATAATAGTATAATTAAAATTTGAAACTAACTATGCAGTACATTGAACTACTTAACTTTTAGTCGGTGAGAGATTGCCACTTTGGGTGTAACTATTAATCATATAGCATGTGAATAATTGTTTGTAGATTAGCATTATTAATCATGTAGCACGTGGATAAATATTTACAGTTTGATCATTGATCGCATATAAGAGCGAGGGGGTAAATTTGGTATTTAATAAATCATCTAATTAACCTAAGCATATTGTGAACGACTTGAATTTTTTTCAGTAAGAGATCGTCAAGTTGTGTGTAATTATTAATCATATAGCATGTGAATAATTATTCTCATTTTGGCATTATTAATTATGTAGCACATGAATAATTATTTGCAGTTTGATCATTGATCGCATATAAGAGCGGGGGGGGGGGTGGTAAATTTGGTATTTAGTAAATTGTCTAATTTACCTAAGCTGCTCTTTCATTCAGGTTTACATTTTAATTTAAACTATATCCTTATCTTCATACTATTTATATCCAATAATAATTCATCAATTTATTAACTTACTCTTACTTATGGATTTTGTACGGGTGCTCTTATACCAAGAGTAGGATATGTGGAAGCATACACTAAACACTAGAGGGCGGTGCTTAGTGTTATTTAATAAGTTTGCAAGATGAGTTATAAATTACAATAACAATGAACAACAATCATAGAAATTTAACAATCACAAACACAAGGATATATACTGGTTCTACCACCTCGGTGTACATCTAGTCCCCAAGCAAATCCAACTTGAGATTTTCACTATGATTTTGAAATGAAGTACAAAATCAAATCAAACCTGACCAATTTGCAAGACCATACAAATTAAAATACCAATTGACAAGACCATGCCAATTGCAACCAATCTCTAAACCAAGAGATATTCTCTCACACACGAGAGAAATCTTCCTTTGATGAAAGAACACAATTTCTATAAGCCTTGAATGTGTAGTGAAGTGCAACAGTGGCTTAGGAACTCTTTTAATCTCTGATTAATGCCTAAACTCTTTGTATGTATGATGAAGATCAATGACAATCTCATAAATCACTTTTATGAACACTTAGACTAAAAATCTGAATTTTTAACTCTTGAATTTGTACAAATGTTTGATCTTATATGTATGAATGAATGATGTAAATTTCTGAACTTAGTACCTATTTATAGCCCTTGAAAAGACAACTTTTTTAAACCTAAATAACGTGCACAAACGACTATAAACAATCATAAATTAAAATTCTAAAATCTGAAAAAACTGTATCTGTAGTCAACTATAATGCTTAGTAGTTGACTACAGTGAGTTAAAACAGACTCTGTGAAGTCAGGTTATTTCTCAGTAGTCGACTACTATAGTCACTAGTCAACTACACTATAAAGACAGAAGTTCTGGAATTCGGAATTGACCCATTGTAGTTGACTATAACTCCTAATGGTCGACTACACTGTAATTTTACAGAAACTAAAATTCAATCTGAGTCTTTAGTAGTCGATTACAATATGTATTAGTCGACTATACTCTAAAATGACAGAAACTGATATTTTGACCAAGCTTTAGTAGTCGACTACTAGTCTTATTGGTCAACTACTAAGGGGTAAAAATGAGATATATGAAGTATTTTGAGACTCATTCTTTATTTATAAACTCTAATGGATAACATAGGAGATTTATATTGTTAACCACACACTAAGCATGTATTAGTGTGTTCTAAATACTATATGTGTGTATGTATTGTAACTGATCAAGGCTTGTACAAAAATTCTAAGCAAAGAAAATATAAAAACACAAATCTACGAAGCACATCTTCTTCTTTGCTTGTCTTGTTGTCTTGAACTCATCTTGTGTCTTGAGTATCTCTTTGAATATCATTGTTGATTTTGCTCTGATACTGCAAAACATATATTAGCATATAATACACACAACATATAATATTTTTTATCATCAAAACAAACATATCTTGGCGTCAAGATATCCAACATTCTCCCCCTTTTTGATGATGATAAATATATTGTATTAGAAAATATATATAAAAAAATATTTAATCCCCCTGCATCAAAGCATTAGTTAAACTCTTTTACTCCCCCCTACATCAAACCATTAGTAAATATAATAATTTTTAATATATCTCCCCTTTGTCATTAGCAAAAATAATAAAGACATATCTTGTATCCTTCCCCCTTTTGAGTACCTAAAATATAAACTTGTATGCATTGGTACCCTTTTTTTGTTAGGTCCTTTGGATTAGTCCTTAGGATTCCAAATCCACTTGGAATTTAGTTTCTTCTTATTAACACAAACATAATTAGTAGAATTACATATGTTTTCTTAAAATCTAAAATATAAATCTCTTTCATACAAGCATCTTTAGGCACCCAAATAAACATTGATTTCTTATGCGAAGATACTTTATGAGATGATGCCTAATGTGTTCTAGTAACATGTTCATTCTTCTTATGAACATATCCTAATCCAAACTTTTGATTAGAAGACTTTTGAAAATATAATAAATCAGTCAAGTCTTCTTTTCCTTTATTAAACTTATTTACATTTAAAAAATAACTCTTCATATTTGAGTTTAAGTGAAATCATTTCTTTATCTAAATCTGAAACATGAGTTTTCATGATATCATATTCAGATTTGAGATAAATATTATTATTAGTCAATAATCTATTTTTATCAAATAACTTATCATTTAGTTCATTCAATTCTTTAACTTGTGAAGAACTTGAAAAGACTAATTCTAAGTTTAATCTTTTATTTTTATTTTTTAAAATCTTATAATTAGAATTCAAATCCTTAAATCTAATGTAAAGTTCATTGGATGCTTCTAATAACTCTTCATTATCTAAAGATTAACTTACTTCATTTTCTTGTGCCATGAAGCACATGTGAGTGGATTCTTCTTTTTGTTCTCCTTCTTCTTCGGAAGAGGATGCATCGCTGTCATCCCATATCACTGCCAAAGCCTTCTTCTTCTTCTTTTTAAAGTTGTTGAAGTTTGTAGACTTTGACTTTGACTTTAGAAGAGGACAATCCTTTTTGATGTGTCCTGGCTTGTTACATCCATAACATATAATATTATCGTTAGTATCTTTAACATTTTTATACTTACTTCGTATAAGGAACTTTTTGAATTCCCTTGAAAGTGTGCCAATGTCTTCATCATCTTTATCTGAGTCTTCGTTGTCGAAAGATGCATTGAAAGTGTGTCAATGTCTCTCTCCTTTCTATCTTGAAGTTGTACTTCATATGCCATTAGATTCCCCAGTATTGAGAGATCATTGGCTTCTTCAATTGCTGTTGTCTTCTTCTCCCATTCCAGCGTGAGTGCACGAAGTACTTTTCTCACTATCTCCAATTGTGTATATTCTTTTCCAAGAGCAATTAAAGAGTTGGTGATGTCGGTGAATCTTATAATTATTTTAGAGATCGTCTCATGTTCCTTCATTTTGAATAATTCAAACAAGTGCACAAGAACAGAGATTTTAGATTCTTTAACTTTATTTGTACATTCGTGTGTTACTTCTAATGTATGCCAAATTTGATAGGCTGATCTTGAGGTAGACACGCGATTAAACTCGTTCTTATTCAGGGCACAAAATAATACATTCATTGCCTTGTAGTCCAGAGTCATATTTTTCCTTTGTGCAAGTGTCCATTCGGTGTATGGAGTGGTTGGCTATGTGAATTTAGTCTCAACAATGTTCCAGAGATCATAACCAAGTGATTGGAGGTAGATCTTCATCCGGCATTTCCAGTAGTTGTAATTTGATCCATTGAATGGTGGTGGTCGTTGTGTGGAATGGCCCTCTTTGAATTGTACTATATTTATTATCATTGTTGTCCCATCTCTGATACCAAGTGTAAGGGTGCTCTTGTACCAAGAGTAGGATCTGCAAAAGCATACACTAAACACTAGAGGGCATTGATTAGTGTTATTTAATAAGTTTACAAGATGAGTTATAAATTACAATAAAAAGGAACAACAATCATAGAAATTTAACAATCACAAACATAAGGGTATATACTGGTTCCACGACCCCGGTGTACATCCAGTCCCCAAGCAAATCCCGCTTGAGATTTTCACTATAATTTTAAAACCAAGTATAAAACCAAACCAAACCTGACCAATTTGCAAGACCATGCAAATTGCAACACCAATTGACAAGACCATGCCAATTGGAACCAATCTCTGAACGAAGAGATCTTCTCTCACACCTGAGAGAAATCTTTCTTTGATGAAAGAACACAATTCCTATAAGCTTTGAATGTGTAGTGAAGTGCAACAGTGGATTAGAAACTCTTTTAATCTCTGATTAATTCCTAAACTCTTTGTATGTATGATGAAGATCAATGGCAATCTCAGAAATCACTTTTATGAACACGTAGACTGAAAATTTGAATTTTTAACTCTTGAATTTGCACAAATGCTTGATCTTATATGTATGAATGAATGATGCAAATTTCTGAACTTAGTACCTATTTATAGAAATTGAAAAGACAACTTGTTTAAACCTATATAACGTGCACAAACGGCTATAAACAGTCATAAATTCAAATTCTAAAATTTGGAAAAACTGTATCTGGAAAGATAACTTTTTTAAACCTAAATAACATGCACAAACGACTATAAACAGTCATAAATTCAAATTCTGAAATCTAGAAAAATTAGATATGAGGTATAATAAATATGTAAGTATTAGTTGTAAGTAATATTTAAAAATTAACTAAGAAAGCATTAAATATTATATGGCTTAGACATTTATTTTTAATTATTTAATATATTTCATATTTATTATTATTTAATTTTAAATGCTTTTTAATTAGATTTCTTAAATATATTTAATAAATTTAAAATGAAATATTCTTTAATATTAAGATTATTTTATAATTTATACTATTTAATCAATTGTAGCTTTAATAATTAAAATTACACAGTCAATAGCCTAATATATTTGATATTAAATGTATTAATTATTTATCTTATTTTAAATACATACTATAATTTGCTAAATATAAATTTTATAATTAATATACTTCTCACTATATATTTAATATTTATGCATTTATTATTTGATTAATTAGATAGGAAATATAGCAAATAGGTAATATTAAATATTTTAAATAAAAAATATTAAATTTTAAAATAATTTGATATGTATATTGAGTGATTAACAAAATTTTTTATTATATTTAATGTTTATATATTAAATATACAAATTAGAAATAAAATTTTAATCTTAAATTGTTCATAAAAATATTAATTGAATAATAACTATATTTTTTAACTAAAAAGATGGTTATTTAATACTCGGTCTAAGAATCCACACAAAAGTTAAAAAAGCCTTTCAAAATAGTCCACCAATCTAATCAAAATATCTTAGTTTTTATTGTAATATACTAAAGAAATGAAAACAAGAGACAAGAGAAGAAGAGAAATTATAGTTTTTATTTATCTTTTTTTATTTCCATACATGGTACAATTTATAGATACATGATGGAAGATAAAAGGACATTGGGCTAATGAAAAGACACCAAGTTAATAGTCCACATACAAAGTAATATCCACATACATTTTGTCTTTTAGATTTCAACACTCCTCCTTGGACATTACTTCGAGATGTCAATACCTTGTTAAAAACCTTGCTAGAAAACCTCAGTGAGAGAAAAACTAGTCGAGGAAACGAGTACACAACATAAGTAGATTCTTGTGTTGCATTAGTTATCTCATTAAAAACCTTTGGCTAAGAAAACCCTGTGGGACAAAATTTAGCTAAAGGAAAAAAAGTACAACTATAGTCCTTGAAGGCGCAATCTTCAGGATTGTATTGAAAATTCACTCCCGCTGATGATGACAATCTTCTTGGTCTATGCTAAGAAAAACCCAGTGGGATAAAACTTAGCGAAAAGGGGAAAAAAATATGACGATAGACCTTCAGGTCCTAATCTTCAGGATTGTTCTTTAAGAATTTGCTCCCCCTGAAGAGATAGTCTTCCAAGTCTGTGCATACTAATATTGTGAACATATTTCTCATAAGTTGATGTAGGCAGAGATTTAGTGAACAAATCTGCAAGATTGTCACTTAAGTGAACTTTTCGATGGTGATTTCGCCATTCTTTTGGAGCTCATGTGAATAAAAGAATTTTGGCGCAATATGTTTTGTCATGGTTCCTTTTACATATGCACTGCTCATTTGTGCAACACAAGTTGCATTATCCTCATAAAGGACAGTAGGGGTAATATCGTCTTTCGCTAGACCACACGAGCCACGAATATGTCGTATCAACGATCTTAACCATACACATTCTCGTGAAGCCTCATATAAAGCGATAATCTCTGAGTTGTTAGAAGAAGTAGTCACCATGGTCTTTTTAACAGACCTCCAAGAAACGGCAGTACCACCACAGAGAAAGACATAACCAGTCTGAGATCTGGCGTTATGGGGATTAGACATATAGCCAGCGTCCGAATAGCCCACCAATGTCATATCTTGGTTTCTTTTATAGAATAGTCCAAGATCTTTTGTACATTGAAGATAGCGAAGGATATGTTTAACACCATTCTAATGCCTCCTTGTAGGAGAAGCACTATACCTTGTTAGCAAGTTCACCGCAAATGCAACATCAGGCCAGGTACAATTTGCAAGATAGAGGAGTGCTCCAATGGCGCTCAGATAGGGAACTTTTGACCCTAACATTTTTTCATTATCTTCTTTAGGTCTAAATGGGTCTTTATCCACTTCGAGGGACCAGACAACTATTAGTGTGCTAAGTGGATGAGATTTATCTATATAAAACCTTTCCAAAACCTTTTTTACGTAGGTCGACTGGTATAGAAAAATTCCTTTTGGGAAATGCTCGATCTGCAGGCCGAGACAAAATTTGATTTTTCCCAAGTATTTCATTTCAAACTCCGTCTTTAGGCATAAGCTAGCTTCTGTAAGCTCCTTGTGCGTTCTAATAATATTTATATCATCAACATAGACTGAGATGATATAGAAGCCATTTTCGGATTTCTTTATAAACACACAAGGAAGACGTCATTATTTGCATATCCCTTCTTTAGGAGGAACTCACTCAGTCGATTATACCATATTTTACCCGACTGTTTCAAGCCATATAACGACCTTTACAATTTAATGCTATACATGTTGTGATTCTCGTTTTCTCCCAATTCAGGGATTTTAAGTCCATCAGGGACTTCCATATAAATATTAGTGTCCAGTGACCTATATAAATATGTGGTCACGATGTCTATCAACTACATATCTAAATTCATTGTTGCTGCCATTGATATTAAGTAGCGGAATGTAATACCATCCATAACCGGAGAATATGTTTCATTAAAATCAATATCGGGTCTCTGCGTAAACCCTTGAGCTACTAATCTCGCTTTATATCTCACCACCTCATTATTCTTGTTTCTTTTTCGTACAAAGACCCATTTATATCCTACAGGGATAATATCATTAGGTGTACGGACTACAGGTCCAAATACTTTTCTTCTATTTAGCGAGCCGAGCTCTACCTCTATTGCTTCTCTCCATCTCTCCCAGTCTGAGCGCTTCCGGCACTCTGCTATTGACTTAGGCTCTGGATCCAGATTATCATTGGAGATGGAAAGAGCAATCGTGGAGGCAAATATGTTGTCAACACCTGTTATATTTCTATTATATGTTTTTTAAGTATTCACAAAATTTGTAGCTACTTCTATGTTTATATCCACCAAATCTTCATCATTTCCCATAACATTTAGATTTGGTTGTTCCGCAACCACAACCCCAGTGCGATGATTATCAAGTGCACGTGTAATTTTATTGGGGCTTTTGCCTTATGGACGATCTTCTTCAGGAGGTTTTGGGAGTGACTGACTTTCTTTATTATATTTAGTTTACCGCGGATTCTTATCTTTCGCACCGATTGGTCTCCCACACTTCTGGCGTAGTGGAGCATCATTTGATATACTCAGTCCCTGTAGGATTTCCACTCTTTGTGGTGCATTTACAGCAGGAATATGGGACTTGGTCACTCCTTTGTGATCAGTGAATGCGTCTGGCAGCTTATTTGCCAAATTTTGTAAATTAATTATCTTCTGAACTTCAAGTTTAGTCCGACTAGTACGTGGATCTAAATATTAAAGATTTTTTTCATACCATGATATTTCCCGAAATTCATTTAATTTTTGGTGTTTATCTCCCCCTAATGTCGGGAAATGATCTTCATCGAATATGCAATCAGCGTACCGAGCAGTAAATTGATCCCCTATCATGGGCTCTAGGTATTTTATAATTGACGGAGTTTCATAACCGATGTATATACCTAGCTTTCGCTGAGGGCCCATAGAGGTACGCTTGGATGGTGATATTGGAATATAAACTGCACATCCGAACACATGCAGATAGGAAATGTTTGGTTCTTTACCACGCACTAGTTGTAAGAGGGAATAATCATGATATGCAGTGGATCGGATTTGGATTAACGCAGCATCATGTAAAACGACATGTCCCCAATAAGAAATAGGTAGTTTTGAATTTTGTAATAATGGCCTAACAATTAATTTGATCCTCTTAATTAATGATTCTGCTAAACCATTTTGAGTGTGGACATAAAGAATCGGATGCTCTACTTTAATACCCAATGCCATACAAAAACCATCAAATGTTTATTTGGATGTGAACTCGGTAGCATTATCCATACGAATAGATTTAATTGGAAAAATCAAGAAATTAAGCTCGTAATTCAATGATCTTTCCTATTAATTTAGCAAAGGCATTATTACGGGTGGATAACAAGTTGACATGAGTCCACCGAGTAGAGGCATCGATCAAGACCATAAAGTATCTAAATGGTCCTGATGCAGGATGAATGGGTCCACAGATATCTCCTTGAATCCTTTGAAGGAAAATAGGAGATTCAACATTCACTTTAGTACAAGAAGGGCGTACTATAAGTTTTCCTTTAGCACAAGACTCACAAATATAGTCTAACGATGAGGGGACATTGCTGCTTGGCATATTATGCCCAATTGAATTTAATATTATCCGACGCATCATATTTTGCTCAAGATAACCCAATCACTCATGCCATAATTAAAATGAATTTGGATCTTTAAATTTTAAACTCATCGCAACATGGTTAGTATTAGGCCGGATATATATCTAGTATAACCCTGAGGAGAAAGATGGAAGCTTCTCTATAACCTGCTTCCAACATCTAATTGACTGAGTCATGAGAAGATGTTTAGCACCATTCTCATTTTCGGTTTCAATATGAAAACCATTAGACCAAATATCTTTAAAACTAAGAAGGGTACGTTTGGATTCTGGATATAATGCATCATTGATAATTAATTCCGTACCAAGTATTAGTCAAGCTCTGTCGGAGCCTACTATCAACACATTGTCGTTAGCAATGATGGTTACACTTCCTTGTTTTTCAGTCAAAGTTTGGAAAATTTTTCTATCTTTCAGGATAGTATGTATGGTAGCACTATCTACCAAGCACAAGATAGTCTCCTTCTCCATGGGTTGTATGCGAGAGTTGTCGTGCTATTTAAAAAAATGAAATATTCATATAAGCACAACAAAAATAAGGTAAATGCATAATCATTTAAACAAACCCATACGAACTTGAAATTGTCTTACAAAAACATGCAAAATAAGTCTAGAACAATTCCAAATTATCTTAACAAAAGCAGCTAGAACAAGTCTGAAAAAAATAAAATATACTAATAAAACATGCATAGATAGTGATAAATAACATGATCACTTCCTAGTCACCAAAATCATCAAGCTCCATCTTTAATAAATCATCATCGTCCAGATTCATATCTCCCATCTTCAACAGGTTATTATCATAATTGTCATCTTTCAGGGTCATATTTGCTTCAGGCAAACTGGCATGATGTTTCTCATCTTGTTTTTCCTTCCCCTTTGAGTCCTCCAACATTCTCTGATAGGCCTCAACCAAATGTTTTAGTGTACGACATGTGCGAGACCTGTGGTCCTCACATTCACACCGATAGCAAGCTTGCTTGTTATTTACAACCTGTTGATGAGAGTTAGGCTTGTGTGAAGGAGATTTATCCTTGTTTTGACCCTTGCCACGGTCCTAAAGACCATTAGCATTGCGACGACCACAACCCCTACCCCCACGATAAGACTCGCGACCACGTCCACGACCTCTACCATGTCCATGCCCATGAGTATTACTCTGATTTGCGGCATGTGCTTTAGATATAGCTTGCGAACCAACTGGTCTAGCATTATGGTTGCGCATCAGAAGTTGGTTGTGTTTCTCTACAACTAGTAATGTAGAGATCAATTCAGAGCGTTTTGAATAGTTTTTGGTCATGTACTGCTGCTGGAGTATAAGATTACTTGTATGGAATGTAGAGAGGGTCTTTTCAATCAATTTAGCCTCTGTAATGTTCTGCTTACAGAGATTCAGCTGTGAGACAATGCGGTGGAGAGTTGAATTGTATTCAGTCACGGATTTAAAATCCTAAAATCGCAAGTTCAACCAATCATAGTGTGCTTGCGGGAGCATAATAGCCGTCTGTTGGTCAAAGCGATCCTTCAGGGATTGCCATAGAACATCATGATCTTTTTCATTAAGGTACTCATTTTTCAGGTCTTTGTTGAGATGATGACGAAGAAAAATCAATGCCTTTGCCTTCTGGGCAGAGGTGCTATGAGAAGCTAGAACAATAGTGCTGCTTAAATCAGCAGAATCCAAGTAAATTTTAACATCCAAGGCCCAAGTTAAGAAGTTGCTGCCATCAACGGTAAGCTCAGCAAATTCCCTTTTGGTGATGTTAGACATTGTTCAGAAATGCTATAATTATCATTAGAAGATATATCAATCCACCAAATTTATAAAATATTTCACTATACAAGGTGTGCATACAAACAGAACCGAATAAATAAACGAGCCACAAATCATTAGTTACAGTGCATGCCTCTGTTCTAATTAGCTAGGACAAGTGATCAATCAACAGAAGGTGTGCATTTGCAAATTGTATTAAACCAGACTACATGAAATCAACATATAATAAATGGTTTATACGCATGTATATTATATAACAAATACGAGAAGGAGGAGATTCTATATATATAAAAACAAACAAAAAGTGAATGTTTGTTTATTTATTTTTACGAGATGAAAACAGATCGTATTCATAATAATACCAACATGCATGTTTGTGTGTTTATAAAAGGACAACTCAGCAAATATATCATCATCACATGATTCGCATAAAAACAAACCAAAGAATTGCATATCATACTGGACATAATCATAATCATTCTACGGAAAGCTTGATACTATGTTAATAGACAAAGGCCGAATGTATTATTACCTTGCGGAAGATGTACACTTAAAAATCTATTACTACGAACCGATGATCACGAACCGGCTAGAGCCACTCGTGCTGATAACGTATTGTAATATACTAATATACTAAAGAAATAAAAACAAGACACAAGAGACAAGAGAAGAAAAGAAATTATAATTTTTATTTATCTTTTTCCATTTCCATACATGGTACAATTTATAGATACATGATGGAAGATAAAAGGACATTGGGCTAATGAAAAGACACCAAGTTAATAGTCCACATACAAAGTAATGTCCACATACATTTTGTCTTTTAGATTTTAACAGTTTTAATCTGAATTCTAGAGTGCATATGGAATTTTTGGACAATAATCCTTAATTTATCAAACAAAACGGAATGAATAACACCTCTTCTTCCATATAGCTTTCTAACTGTTATCTTAATATAATCACTTGTTCAGTTTCGATTTGTAGCCGACGTTAGGTACCTAGCTCTTGATGCGCCAACTGCCCAATAATTGACAAAATGGTTACTTTACTTCCAATAATTGACGAGGTTTGTTGAACAGTGTCCATCAACCGACCCAAATCACTCGTCCGGTCGCAACAGGTGTTAGCAAGGAAGAGCCGCAGTTCGATCCTGTTCAAATCTGAGGAGCACGTGAATCCATGATGTTCGGATCCTGGAGGAAAAGGAGAAGGGGTTGTTTAGACATTTTTTTTTTTTTTTTGGTAAATGAAAACTTTTATTCATCCCCAAATTGTAGAATTTATGTACATCAAGAATCTCAAGAACATGTAATTGAGATAACAAAACAAAACCTATAACTAAATCTCAAGGCCTAGCTAAACAAAACAACCAAGAACAGATACAAAAACCTGCACATAACCAAAGTGAGAGATTAACTGCAGGGGGTCTTCAATCTTCAGCTCCTTATAACTCCGCATATCAATCTGAAAAGCACACTTCAGGCATCTAGATAGTTCATTCGTGTGCAGTGGATTTGCCTTCATTTTCTCAAGGAGAAGCTTTGTCAAGAAGAAATGACCTGGAGAAACAAAAACTGTCACTCTAATTATTTACAGTTACATCCTCCCAATTTCCTCTTTGAAGTGTATCGGTATATCCTCATTCAAAACTTTTGAAAGAATGGCAATCTTGATTACTCGAAGGAGAATGTCAGGGCTTCGATTTTTTCCTTGGAATAATCTCAAATTCCTTTCTTGCCACACAAAATAAACTGTTGCAGCTAGAGCCATTCTCTTAATCTTCTTCATGAACCCCTTGCCCTTAAGATTATGAGTATACCAGTTTAGTAGACAAGTCCAATTGCAAGACCTCCATTTAAATTGCATCCAATCCATCACACTGTTCCATACTTGGCCTGAATATATGCATTCAAATAAGAGATGATGACAAGTTTCCTCTTTTTGCTGGTCAGGGGGACACAAAACACAATGGTTTGTATTGAGTATCCTCATCCTAATTAGCCTGTCCTGTGTTGACAATCTGGAAAGAGTAGAAAGCCATAGCACAAAAGAGTGTTTTGGGTAGTTCCACCCCTCCCAAACTGTACTGTACCAGGAAATTTGAGGAGAGCTATTGAGCAGGTTATAGATAGAGGAGATTTTAGGCCTACCATTAAAACAGCAGCCATTGATAAAATTTGTGAGGTTGCTGACAGATCCAAACTTGATCAACATCTTGTCTCTAGCTCTTAGGAGCTGTCTCCACACCCAGGAGTCCGAAGCTTTGTTTTGTACATG
>BQKN01000707.1:107829-151890 GCA_022839385.1 Asparagus kiusianus | reverse complement strand
CCACCATGTGTGCTTAATGTACTTGACTAATTAATTGATGGTGGAAATATTATTTACCTTGCACAATTAATTCCTTTATCACAACATGAGTTACCAATCTTGATGGATAATTAAGAGAGACTAATTTTGAAACAATTAATAGGATTTGACGGAAAAAGTAGTAATTGTTGTAAATATAAATGAAATGAATGTGGACATTACTAGAAGAAGTCGCTTCACCTACTTGTGACTTTTAGTATTCTCTTTCACATCTATATAATGTAAGCTATGGAAGACAAAATGTATGGAGAAATGAAGATGAATAAAAATGAGATGATCACTTTCTCCCTTTCTCTTCTCTTCTCTATTTATTTACTTTTACATTTCATGTTTGATTCTTACTTATGATATGCAATGTATGTAGATATAACAACACGATTGCAACACGTTATCAGCATGAAAGCTCTAGCTAGCGGGTTTTTAATCATCCGTTGGTGGTAATAGATATTTCGGTGTACACCTCTTACAAGGTAACAATACATAATACATTCAACCTTTGTCTATGTACAAAGTTTCATGTTTTCATTATCGGTTGATCGATTATTCCTCTGTAACAGTATGTTATGCGATTTTGATGCAAGATTTTTTACTTTCTTTTGCCATAAGTATAATAAGAGTATTAAGGATGAAACACTTTATGAATTACGTGGCAGATTAACTTTTATGTTGCATATTTAAAAGTAGTTAAGTATATGATTGTGAAGACTAAATCCGATGTATATTTCAATAGTGCTTTGAAGTCTTTTTGTGCAAAATTTTGATGCACTTGTTTTGCTAGTATATGTTCCTCTTATTCTCTGTTTGACCATCATGGTACATAAAATGATTATTTCTCCCTGCTAATTGCCATGCATATTTTAGCGTAATGCTGGCTTATCTATTATTCTGGCACTCATAGTCCAATTCAGTGCATGGGCTTGGCCTATCTGCAAAAATTTCAAGTTCCTCAACATATATTGGCAGAGTTGCTTTCTGGAATTTCTAATAGAGATCTATTTCTATGTTAGTTTACTGTATAATGGATTCGTAATCTATTAACATAGATGTTTTATACTCAAAGGATTGAATGATACATTTCCTATTTAGAACAGAGGATGGCTTATTGAGCTGAGACTTATCAATAATATCAGACTAATATCAGACTAGTTTGCCAGAAGTAAACATTTGAAAGATAACCTTTATGAAGATCTTTAGAAAAAGGAGCTTAATGATTTTGGTGATTATGTGTGATCTTATTAAAATGTGAATAGTTCTAATTTCTCATACACTAATCTTTCATCCCCATGATTAGTGCCCTGTGATATATGATAGTAATTGTTACTTGTCTTTGGCCTCGAACGTTCATTTTTACTGGACACCCTTGTGATTTTTGCACGATTATATCTCTTGATTCTTTAAGTATCTTTGCCCAGAAGGCAAACACTTTAAATTTTCTCTCTATCAATTAAGACGTGAAAAATTAATGCCTTACTAAAAAAATATTCATTTTTCTGGGTAATCCCTGAAGGATCGCTTTGATCTATGGAAGGTAATAATCTTCCCTCAAACGCAACTGGCAGACTAAATAAAAAATTTTTGGATTTCAAATACATGACTAAATATGATTCAGCTCTGTACTATATTATCTAGCAGCTGAAACTCTGTAAGCAGAACATTACAGACAGTGACGAAATTGATCGAAAAGTTCTTTTCCTCACTCCACGCAAATAATATTGTACTTCAGCAGTAGTATATGACCAAGAATTGCACTTAACATTCTGAATTGATATATACAGAGAAGCACAATTAATTGATGATTAGAAATTACAATGTCAAACTAGTTAGCTTACGAGTTGTGTTTGTAGCACATGCTACAAGTTAGAAAATTTCTTATACGCGTGGACAAGAAGTAGCTATGAACATAGTAGGAGATCTTATCCTATAGCCATTTTTGAATTTTAAACCCTCGACTGAATACAATTCAACAAGTAACCTTGTACAACTAAAAATTATATTAAGCATTATGAACTAATCCTTGCATTAGTAGTTGTTAAAAACATAACCAGCTATTGTAAGAAACCATAATGCAAGTTTAATTGGTTCACAAGTAGTGCCTGAAGCACATGTCATAATTCAAACTAATATTCATAAGCTTGGACGAGGGGGAGGTAGTGGACATTGAAGTGGATCTTATCGAGATGGTCAAAGTAAACTATTTGGTTTTCTATATTTGGATTATATGCATTTGTCTGACAGTTTTGATTTAACTTGAGTTTACTTTAAACTCTTGTGAAACTATGTGGTTTTTATTTATACACTTTAGAATTTGTCTGACCTAAAATATACCATGTTGTGATGATTTTTGAGATTTAGGGACCCAAATTTTTTTAAATTCTGGCATGAGCTATTGGGTCATCTTGGGTAAAATATGATTTGTCGGATTTACTTAAATTAAATGGGGCATTCAAACCAAATCTGACCAACTACATATCACAATTTTCCCCCTTTATCTAATGCATGGTGAAGAAACGAAATATTTCCCATCTGCGTATTCTTTATTTGCAGTTCATGTTTCTATATCACCACCATAGCGTACCTCTATGAGACCTCGGTGAAGGTACATACATTATTTATAAAACTCCGCCAATAATTTAGTACCTATGGCCCATGTTAGGGGATTTATTTACAATTTGGTACGCTGACTATATTTTTATTGAAGATCAATTCTCGACATTAAGGAGAGATTAGTACCCAAAATACAAAATAATGTCAAGAAATTCTATTGATAAAAAAGATCTTCAATATTTATATCCATATACTAGTCAAACTGAACCAAAAGTTCACATGATAATCTGCTAAGAAAAGAGTGACTAAGCCCCATATTCTTGTTGAGTAAATCATTGATGATTTGGTACGCCAGAAGCGTACTGAACCAAAAGCATAGGAAACTTGTTAGTGAAAAAGATAAAAGTCTGTGACACACCAAATCTAATATAGAAAGACAGTCACTCCCATAACATCCGGAAGAGGCTTGTCCTTAAGACAAAATCTCTAGTAAACTGCACGTGCACTTGATAATCATAATATTGGAGATGCGAAATGACTAAATCCAATTGTTAAGGGAAATGACGAGGATTTGGTTGACATAAAATAAGAATTTGAATTTGTGAAAAAGGTGAAATATATAATAGAAATATAAAAGTTGTCGACAATATAGTTGCCTCTATAGTTGCTCTTACTATCTTCAAAAATAATCTGGATCCAGAACCTAAGTCAGTAGTAGAGTACTTGAAGCACTCGGACTAGGTGAGATGGAAAGTGGCAATTGAGGCTGAGCTGAACTCGCTAAAGTATTTTGAACCTATAGTCCATATATCCCTGCAGGATATAAATGGGTATTCGTAAGAAAAATAAATAAGAATTGTAAGGTAGTAAGATATAAAGCGAGATTCATAGCTCAATGGGTTCATGCAGAGACCCGGCATCGATTTAGATGTAAAATATTCTCCTATTAGTGATTGTATTACGTTCCGCAAGTTAATACCTATAACAGAAACTATGAATTTATATATGCAGTATATGTACGTCATGACCATATTTTTATATGTGTCATTAGATGCTAATATTTTTATATGAAAGTCCCCGATGGACTTAAAATTCCTGAATAGAGAGTAAACGAGAATTGCAACATATATAGCATTAAATTACAAAGGTAGTTATACGACTTGAAATAGTCAGGTAGAATGTGGTATAACCGACTGAGTGAGTTTCTCCTGAAGAGGAGATACGCAAATAATGATGTCTGCCCTTGTGTGTTTATAAAGATATTCAAAAATGGCTTCTGTGTTATCTCAGTCTATATTGATGATATAAATGTTATTGGAACGCACAAGGAGCTTACAGAAGCTAGCTCATGCCTAAGGAGTTTGAAACGAAAAAACTTAGGAAAAACCAAGTATTGTCTCGACCTTCAGATCGAGCATGTTCCTAAAGAAATATTGGTATACCAGTCAACCTACCTGAAGAAGGTCATGGATAGATTTTAAATGAATAAATCTCATGAACTTAGCACACTAATAGTTGTTAAATCCCTTAAAGTGGATAAAGACCCATACAAACCTAAAGAAGATAACAAGGATATTTTAGGACCCGAAGTCCCGTATTTGAGCGTGCTATTAAAGCACTTATTTATCTTACAAATTGCACCATGCCTGATATTACATTTGTGTTACACATGCTAGCAAGAATTAGTGCATCTCCTGAAAGGAGATATTGAAATAATGTTAAATATATCCTCTGGTATCTTCAAGAGATCTTTGTTTATTCTATAAAAGAAATCGAAATATGACATTGGTAGGATATTCTGATGTTGGTTATATGACTGATCCCCATATTATCAAATCTCTGAGTGGTTATATTTTTCTCTGCAGTGGTACTGTTATTTCTTAGAGGTCTATTAAGCAAATAATATTTACTAGTTGAAACCACTCAGAGATTGTTCCTCTATATGTACCCCATGCGAACGTGTAAGGTTCAAATCGCTGATAAAACACATTCGATGATCGTGTGGCATATTAAATAAGGATATTACCCCCGCTGTCTTTTCTAAGGACAATGTAACTTGTGTTGCATAAATGAGATGTGGAAAATTTTTATCCACTTTCGCTAAAAAATAACAATGAAATTAACATAGATAAGTTTGCTCTAAGTAGTGACAATCTAGACGATTTGATCACCAAATCCCTTAATACATTAACTTTTAATTTTATGATATCGTTCATGGCCATCACGGTATGCATAGACTTGAATGTTTGTTGTCTTGAGGGGGAGCGAATTATTTTTCATAATAATCCTGAAGATCAAACCCCGAAGGCGGTAGCTGTACTCTTTTTTCCTTAGCTAAGTTTTTGTCCCACTGGGTTTTCTTAGCCAAAGGTTTTTAACGAGACAGCTAATGCAACATAAGTTTGGATCCCGAATATCTATAGTTTTACTCTTTTTTCCTTTGCTAAGTTTTTGTCCTACATGGTTGTAGACGCTAAAATGTGCCAATAAACGAAGGAAAGTCGAACCTCACTGTAAGTATGACGAGGGTCGTTACAACGACGAACCTCAGCCTTAATTCATGAAGTTTGTCTCAGTTCAATAGGACAAACAACACCTTACCCATCAAAAGACGAAGTTCACCTAGAAACAAAGTTCGTCATTGAAGATGAAGTTCGCCAAAGATGAAGCCGTAGTTAAGCTCACCAAAGATATAGCAAAGTGAACAAACCTCATTAGGAAAACGAACCTCGTCAGACGGACAAACCTCGTCTGGTAAATGAACTCGTCAAGCAGACAAACCTCGTTTGGTAAACGAACCTCGTCAGACGGACAAACCTCATCTGGCAAACGAACCTCGTCAGACAAACAAACCTCGTCTGGAAAACGAACCTCGTCAGGTGGACAAACCTCATCTGGTAAACGAACTTCGTCATGTACCATTTCAAAGGGCTACATTAAATAAGGGTTAATAACTAATAATTCACCCCTTTAAGGAGAGTTAATGACCACTAACTCATCCATTTAAATGGGAGTTAATGATCATTAACTCCCTTATTTAAAGGGAGTTAAAGCCCATTAACTCACTTCATAATACTCCCATGCCTATAAATAGGTATGATCAACATGAAAGAGGGGGAGGAGATTGAGAGGCTAGTCAAAAAGCCTATCTCTCCTCCACTCTCATAGATCTGCATAGAACATCGGCTAGTCATTTGGCCTTGGAGCGTCAAAGCTCATAACACGCATGACGAGGGTCATTACAATAACGAACCTCATCTCAAACAACAAAGCTTGTTGTTGGAAACAAGATTTGAAGCATGTCAATGAAGACGAAGCTCGTCAGTGAAGACGAGGCATAGTTTTCACGTCAAATTTCTAGAGGAGCTTCTATAACTCTTTTGGCAGCTAGGTATCATATAGCAGCGTTTTCCACTTGCAGTAGATGGTCAGACAGAGAGAGACAACCAATTGTTGGAGGATATGTTACGAGCGTGTGTTATTAATTTTTAGGGTAGCTGGGAGGATCATATTCCATTGATTGAGTTTGCTAACAATAACAGTTATCAAGTGACAATAGATATGTCACCATATGAGGTATTGTATGGGAGGCCTTGTAGATCCCCGATTTGTTGGGCAGAATCGAAGGATAGATTATTTCTTGGGCCGGAGCTCATGAGACAGACTACGGAGAAAGTGGCATTGATTCGAGAATGTATCCTTGTGGCACAAAGTAAGCAAAAGAGTTACGCAGATCAGAGGCGAAGATCATTAGAGTTTCAGGTTGGAGTTATGTTATGTTGAAGGTATCACCTATGAAAGCTGTTCAGCGATTTGGCAGACGAGGAAAACTTATCCTGAGATATGTTGGACCATTTAGGGTCGTTGAGCGTGTTGGAGCTGTTTTGTATCGGCTAGATCTTCCAGCATCGATGTCGGGTGTATACGATGTTCTCTATAGTTTGATGCTCAAGAAGCATTTACACAACAAGGAGAAGCAGAGAGTGATTGACGCACCAGACTTAGAGATTTAAGTTGATTTGATCACTATTAAGATTCCAGTTTGTATTCTTGCTAGAGAGAGGACAAGAGACTTAGAAATAAGGTGATTCCTTTAGTGAAAGTCTAGTAGAACCAGAAAGGAGCTGAGGAAGCTTCTTGGGAGTGTAAAGAGGATATACGTACGTCGTGACTACCCACACCTATTTGAGAAGGTAAAATATTAACTATGATTTGTTTGTGTTCATATTATTTGTATAGCCACATTTACATTTAACGCTAGAATGAGGGTATTAACACTTAGCTCGTAATAATTCAAAATATACGTTATATACATGGGGGGTATCTTGTTTAGATTTTTCACCCGACGTACTAGTTTCGTTTAATTAGGGGTTAAGTGTGAGTATTTGTATTCTTGGTAGTTAAGTGTAACTGATCACTTGTAATTCATATCTGGGGATTAATGGTACGAAATGTGTACGAGAGGGTTTCCTTGTCTGGATTATCCCCTCATCATGCTTTTCTCATATTATTAATCTCTAAGATACGATTGCAAAATTTCAAGGATGAAATTCTTGGGGGAGTGGGGGGTGAATGTAAAACCCCGTGAATATTGAAAGAATAGTGTGATTTATATATTGATAAATAAGCTTTAATCATGATAAATATCAATTATGGACAAATGATTATGCTAAAAATTGATTTGAGATCAATTAAGAGTATATATGAGAGTATATAAAGATTAAACATGCACGAAACGAGTAAAACATGCACAAAGAAGAAATATGGAAAAACTATCAGTTAATGGTATATATACATTACACACTAATGCAGTACAAATCTAGAAAAACACAAAAGACAAAAGTTATAGGTATCTTCAATATATTTCCTACGCATCTTAAATCACCTCATTCTGAGATTGGACGAAAAAGTTATAGCCAAAATATCGAAGAGAGTTTTCCCAGTCCTATTTGGATTTCGGGTCTGTTTGGTTTGTTACGGGTTTACCTGTATTTATGTATGGAAACACACCTAAAAATTCTCTTTTACATTATATTTGTGAATCCTAGCAACTACCCTCTCCCATAAAAAACCCTAAAGTATATTTGTGATGAATTGTGAGAGCTTTGTGAAGCAAATACCGAGAAGAGGGTGAGATTGTCGGCGTTTGGCGAGGGAGGACCTGTATTCTTACACTCTTGGATTGGATTTTATAGCAGTGATTTGTGGCAAGATCATCTTCTTCTAAACCTATCCCCTGTAGTAATTCATGTTGTTAATATGTTTAATTGGTTAATCTAATGTTTAGAGCTTATTTTGATGATTTAAATCTTAGTTTTGATGTTAGATCTTAAAATGACGAAGAGATTAGTAGGAGTAATACTTAATTGATGAAAATAGATGATCAAGATTATTAGAGTTGTAATTAATTGATAATTTTCATTTTACATGATTTAAAACCTAATTAAGATGAATAGAATTTAAGTTTTAAACATGAAAGAATGTAATGATATGAGCTTGTTGACCTCTTCATTACCCTAGCTTATTTGAAAACATAGTTTGCAAATTTGTGGACTGATAGTGCTTAGTTATGTGATTAATGATGGATTATCCCAATGTTTACACTATAAACAAATATAAATGCTATCTAGAGTGCTACTGCATGTTATTGATTTTACTAGTGCATCATGTATGTGGTAGTAAGTTATTGCAACTTAACATTTTAATGTTTTGATTCTTTTGTTGATAGAGTTGTGTCGACCATACTTGGTGAGTTGAGATGAAAGATTGGATGAGTAGATCACTGTGAATTTAGAAATCGGTCAATGGGTCAATGTATACTTGGTTGTATTTTCTTTTTGCATTCACGCCTTGACTTGTTAAGCCCAACAAGAACTTAAAATTTTTTTAAAGTTTTCAGTCGACTGACGGGCTCGGCTATGTGTGTGAATTGTATGACCTCAGCTTATCAGTCGACTAAAGCTTTCGTTAGTCAACTGATGAAGCTTAATTATGTGAGTTCAACCCTTTTACATATGGGTTCGATGTACGAGTGCGTAGTACAAGTCGTGCAATGTTCTATACACGTATTTTGAGGAGTACACGTATGGAGATTCAATACGTACAAATCCATTATTCAGGATAAACAAATAGTTTGCAATTGTTACGAATAAGGACTATTATAGTTCATTATAATTATGAATGGTTGGGTGGGGTTAGTTAGGTCCTGTAATGAGACCGTGGATGGACTACACTCTGAGTGCGTTAGTCAGGACCGCAATGAGACCGAATGAGCTTCACTGCTTCATGTATTTTTGGTTCGCACGAGCGTGCGTAGAGGCCGTGGAACCTATTTATCAGTCCGCATGGTTAAGCATAGAGGTTGACATATCTATTTATCAGTCGGCATGGTTATGCGTAGAGGTTTATATACCTATTTATCAGTCCGCTTAGTTATGCGCAGAGGTTAATATACCTATTTATCGATCTGCAATGTTATGTGCAGAGGTTGATATACCTATTTATCGGTCCGCATGGGGTGTGATGAGTTGACATACCTATTTATCGGTCCGCACGGGGGTGCGATGAGTTAATATACCTATTTATCAGTCCGCACGAGGGTGTGATAAGTTGAAGAATGCCAGAGAAGAACGATTTGATAAATTTGATGATAACCTAAGTGTATGTAGTTATTGGCATTCTCTTGGTATGATCTACTGTGAATGTATTTCACAACTTAGTTACACGGGATAGTGTATCAATATCTGTTTTGCCTACTAAGGGTAGTATGAGGAGTTAAATGATATTCTCGGAGAGGGTTGATATGATATTTTCCGTATTGCTTTCTTTTATTATTTCTTAGTTGGAATTTATATTTAGAAATTTACGACTTGAGACATATGGTATATACATAAGAGTTTTCTTGTTTGGAATATTTCACTCGAAGTATCAGTCTTGTGTTATAAATTTTTAAACATAAATTCCATATAGTATATGGTAAAATGATCTAGGTAGACTATGCACTTATTAGTAGAGCCTCCATCATACTTAGTAGACCTTCCCCTGTGGGCGGATGGAGATGATATTGCTAGTGCTCTGACGTTATTGATTTACTTCTTTTAAGGTAGCGGAGCAGAGTTTCGAAGAGGTACAGGTTGACGAACTTTCAGCATAGTCGCTGTCAGTTATTTATAGTAGTTTCTGCTCCACAGATGTTTAGTTTTGTTTTTAGTTGATTATTAGATTTGCATTTCATTTTGAGAGTTAAGAGAGCTTATGTACTTTTTAGTTGACTCTTATAGTTGAGATTTTTGGATCATTTGTATTAGATTGTGGGACATATTTTCTTTAATATCCGTTGAGCCTAGTTATCTAGAAATTTATCATTTATTTCTTTGTTTTATTTCCTATCTTTATCTCTTTTATATCTTCTTGTACATGTACTATGTTATTTTATTCAACTAGAGAGATATCTCTGTGATGGTGAAATATGTCGTTGTATAGTATGAGTGCATGACAGGTTTGACATTCTTAGTTTTACCTTAGACTGCATCCTTGTGTGAACTCGAGGGCGTCACTGTTCAAGAAGTAAATACACATGGGTAGACACTTTAGATGGGCTCGAGCATCAACATATGGTAGGCTAGAGCAAAGTTCACTTGGATCACAAATGAACATAATTGCATCCAAGCTAAAGAGGACCTGAGTCTGAGTCAATCCTCAAGCCAGACTCTTGGCCGAGTCGAAAGGCGTCCTCAAGTCGGCCGAGTCAATTAACAAGTTCAAGTCAAATTCTGAGTCAAGTCTAAACTTATCAGCAAAGCTCACCCAAGCCATAACAAAGCTTGACCAAGGAATAATTAAGCTCGCTATGAACTTCACTCAAATAGTCCATGTGGGACACATAGCGAAGTTTGTCGAACCCATAGTGAAGTTCGCCGAAACTGAAGCCACAACGAAGCTCACCAATGATGTAGCGAAGCTTACCCAATCAATAGTGAGCTTCACCCAGTAGCCCATGTGGATTGTGTTACCCATTCTGGCAAACCTCACTTATGATCACTATTAGCAAACCTCATTGCGGCTATTATTGAAAAACTTCACCCATAACCGTTCTCAGAAAACTACTTTTAAGGAAGCGGTTAATAACCACTAACTCACCTAATTAAGAAGAGTTAATGACCACTAACTCACCCATTTAAAGTGGATTTAATGACCAGTAAGTAACTAATTTAAGGGGAGTTAAGACCCACAAAGTCACCTACTTAATGCTCTCAAGCCTATAAATAGGCATGATCAATATGAAGCAAGGGAGAGAGAGGCAGAGGAAAGGTCTTTGCCATGTAGAAAAGAGAGAGATTCAGAGGCTAGTCAAAAAGCCTATCTCTCCTCCATTCTCATTGATCTTCATTGATCATTATCATCAGCTAATTATTTGGCCTAACCAATGATCCTTGTGAGAAACGATTCGTTCTCTTCAGCTAGTAATCTAGCTTAATCAATAGTTCTTGTAAGAAATGATCTGTTCATCTAGAGAAGACTGCACTATCTTCTGAGAGATTAGAGGTCATCAAGGCTGGTGTAGATATTAAAAATATATTTTCACATAGGACGATGATCATCTTGATCCGAGAAGTGAACACCTATGGGTTAAACACTTCTAATGGGCTCGAAGTCAAGCCCACAACAAGCTATAATGAAGATCACCTGATGATTGTAGTGAACCATGCAAAGAAACTCATATCGTCTCGACTCAACTCAACCAAGTCAGACATGGGGCGACCTCCACAACACGCTTTAGATCAAGTCGAAGGCGTTATTAGCCAGTTAAGCATAGAATCAAATTATGAGCTAAATTTGAACTCGTAGGTGACGTTCGTAACTAAAGAACTTCACCCACATGCACCAAGTCATCCACTTCCGAAGAAGGCACGTCCACGCGACCTTTGCCCACGTCTTTAGTGAACTTCGCCAAGTTCACGAAGTTCACCCAAATAGCCATTTTAGAGCTATTTTTAGAGAATAACTGCTCCCTACTAACTCCTACTTTAATGGCCACTTAATCCATAATTAAGAGGACTATTAACTCTCTCTTTCAGCTTATAAAAGGAGAGGAAATCATCTACAACATACATACATGAAGGAGAGACACATGCACGGACGCAGAGATATGTACACGTATGCAAAGGCATACATTTGTGATTCTATTGAGAGATATTGCTAAGAGAAGGCGGAGATAGCTTCCAAGAAATTCAATCCTCATCAAAAAAAAAGTCTCATCATCTTACAGCAAGTCAATAGAGTACAAGATCGACGCTCCGCCGGCACACGGAAAATAACCCTAGCAAAAAAAAATAAAAATTTCCTTCATTTTATTGTATTTCCTTTAATCTAATCTATGCTAATTACAATTCAAAAGAACCAAAATAGGATGGTAAGTCCACCGAGGACTTCCTTCTCCTCAGACGAGAAGATTGTGTCACACGCTGACACTAAGGCCCTCTGGTCTTTTGTTGAAATACTGATCATTAAATTTGATTAAGTGAAGTTCGAGGAATCAATTTTCAAGAACAAAATCTCTGCAATGACAACTATATGTAGTTTTCACAAAATTCACCGCAGTGAAAATCTTAGGTCTAAAATGACCCCCGCATGTGGAAAGCCCACCTTTGCCGAAGATAGTTTTGGCTATGCTGGGAGCCAAACGAACTTTGCTAAGGACGAAGGAATTCGACTCTCACCTCGATCAAAGATCAAGATGTTATCTCATCTCATCTTGGGCTTCAATCTTCAAGCTCAATAGGAGTTTGATTCAAAGTGTCTCACAATACTTACTATGCTTCTCTGATAGAAGCAAAGAATGGGGGTTATTCCTCATCCAAATTCCCTCAAAGGAATAACATAATTGTCCATGATTCTGCTAGACAAACTTCTGGCCAACGTCGTCGTGAGCGACATTCAGATTCCAAGGTAAAAGCTAGCAAAGTTAACACCAATGCGGACCTGAGAGAATTTATAACTCTGAAGATAGCTTGCCAGTGTTAGTATTGTGCGACCCTTAGAGAAATGATCTCAGCAGTTCAAAAGAATTGCCAATGTAAAGAAACAGTCTTCTATCGTCTTAGTTATGTTTTTTTCATAAGATCAAACTAAGCAATGACCACACACTCGTAGGAGCAAGAGGTAGTTGATCATTGATAACATGAAAAGTGTGGCTTCTAGAGATGATGAGAAAAGTACAGATAGCTCGCCTGATCTAGTATATTCACCTAGTATTAGAGTCATTCTACTAAAAGCCGATGGAGTATATCGTAACACATGATCTAGGCTAAGGAGAAGAGCAGCTATTCCTTTTGACTACTCCTCCATCCGAATGGACACATCGCAGCCTTCATCCCAAAAGACTCAACCCACGTCCAGTGGAGCCAACTCCACCATGGTGTCAAATCCAACTCCTAGTTCAAGTTAAGAACGACAACGAGTGATAGACATGGCAGACCGAGAAGACATTCTGACCCAAGTGGCGATTCAGAAGAAAGATTCAGACGAACGAATCACACAACTAAAATAGATGGTTAAGCAACTTTTACTAGCCTCTCGTCCTCAAGAAAGTTCTTTGAAATGAAAAAAGGCAATTTGGCAAAAATCCACTTGAAGAGGATCAAGAACAGCAAGATGATGCGGACTCTGAACATGCTAGGTAGGAAACTTTGCTACCTTCGAAGCCAAATAAGGAAACCAAAGCCTTGGAAGATATTCAGAAGTATTGGATGCACGTAGGGGATTTGTGAACAGTCAGTTATCCGATGATATGAGCGTTGACTCTGTGTGAGAAGTGGACCAGTGACCTGTTACAGAATGGCTAGTTACATGACCTTATTACTTAAGGTGATTATGAATTCTTGTGAGATGTAGGCCAGTTGTATTTCTTTTCATACATAGATCATGATTAATATTTAATTATCTACAATTTGAAACATATGATATATACATGAGGGTTTTCTTGTTTGGATTATTTCACTCGACGTACTATGTCTATTGTTGTATGTTTTTAAGTATTAATTCCATCTAGTTGTATGATCTTATTACTTGGATGATAATTCTAATCACTAGCTACATGATCTTGTTACTTGGTTGATTTTCTTGGATTCTTCTGATTATTATATTCTAGTGATAGATTGCATTTAGATTATTAGTATTCTAGTAGCATGCTTCTATTATTATTATTATCTTGTTGTTCGATCGTTCTTATTATTATTACCTGTTTTCTCTGGTGTACGTCAAATTTAGAAGACGGACAACCTCAGTTCAGAATCATACTGGCTCCTAATATACGAATGGCTGAGTCAATAAATTTTTCTCTTCTTCTCTTTGTTGGATGATGAAGATGAAGATGAAGATAAAGAATTATTTGAAGGTTTGCATTTCTCTTTTATTTCTTTTTTATTGCTTATTAGTGTAAATTTATTTTTATGCTTGTAGTTAGATTTTATTTTCTTGTTAAATAGCCAAGAGGCTAGAACCCTCTTGCCTTAGATTTATTTCATGCTTATAAAGTAGATTTATTTTCTTGCATCTAATTCTTGCAATTTATTTTATAGTTTAGATTTTACAATTTATTTTGTAGTTAGATTTTAATTTTTTATACTATTCACCTTGAGGCTAGAACCCTCTTGGGTTTAGTTTTTCTGTTTGCTTATTTTTATTTTGTTTGATTCACTTTTAGGCTAGAATCCTCTAGGGAATCACTCTTTTCTAAGAAGTGGGTTCAATTTTAGATTACCCATATCTATAATTAAATCCGCCATCTTTAATTTCTTGTATTTTCTTTTATTCTAGAACTTTGTTCTTCATTCTTGATTTTTTATTTGTTTCTTTATTTTATTCATTTTTCCTTCTCACCTTATTGATCACACTCATTCTTTGTCACATCCACTCTCACTTAAATTTTGCGCCGCTTCACACTCTATCACTTTCGCTCTCATTATCTCCTTACAATCACATTTACTCATCACTCCTATTTGTCACGCACACAAAATAAGAACCAATTTTATATTTTCTCCTACAAAACACCTTCCTCGTGGGATCGATATCTTTATACTATAACTTGACATGGTTGTGCACTTGCAACCTTTTTGGTGTATGTTTATACTGCATCACCACAGTACATCAAAACAATTAAAATAAATAAAGCAAATAAGTTTTTACCATAAGTAACAATGCTAGTCTAAAGCAATAACAAATGCAACAGGATCAAAAAAACATTTCTCCAAGTTTAGGTTCACTAAGAATACTAAGCTGAGGGATGTTGCTTGGAAAAATTAGCCATAAACTCCTCAAACTTTTTGGCTTGCTCCTCTAATCTTTGGATTACCTCATTTTGTGCATCGATCTTTTGTTGTCGAGTTCCTACAAGTTGTTGGGTCTCTTGAAGCTGTTCTTGCAACTCTTTATTCTTTTCATACATTTCACTCATCGAAGAACGAGAGAACATTAATGGTGGTGGTCTACGGCTAAAATCACAGCCTTATAATGTAGCCTAATTTGACTTTGAGAACTTTTGCACAAATTTCCTCATCTGTTCGAGTTCCATCAGGTTGAGTGGTATCTGCTCACATCTTTATCATTTGATCCTATAAGTAAAAAATATATCCAGTTCAATCATATGCAACTTCTCAACCTAATCAATATAATCCTCTTTAGAACAGTAATATCAGTTTCACCTATATTCTTAAAATATTATAAAAGCATGCATCATTGACACGTTACTTACCCATTTAGAAGTAAAGAACAATTGGACAGCATTAAGATAGGTTATAATATTGGAAGCAAATTGCATTCTCGAACCAACATTCCAGAACACTGAGCCAAGTATTAACAAGTATTAAAGCAGAGATAGTAGTAAAGAACAATCAGACAATATTGTACTTTGGACTTCTCCAATATACAAGATTTTGCTTCCAATAACATATTCTAAATTGAGATAGAGTATCTTGTGAAAACTTAGAAGAGAATCTCAGTGGCCGTGTACCATTAACAGGTCTACTTAGTTGATGAATAAGAGCTTCAACTTCCCTGACAAAGAGTAACAATCTGTGAATTACAGCTACAAGCTTTCTTTAAGTTCATGAATGAGAATTATTACGAATTGATCTCAAGTAATCAAACCAAATATTAGAATCACATGAATTGATCTGAGTTTTTGTATACAGTAGCAAAGTCCGTATCAAGCCTCTTTTCACAAGCTGGTGTGTTGATTTCCAGCATCCAAGTTGCTGGATTATATCCATCAGTAATGGGAGGGATCCCATGTATCCCTTGGATTAGAAATATAATTGCATATTAATTTTCTCATCAAATAAAACTAAGTGACAGAAAGGATTTTCTCATAGCCTGAAATTGAATAAATAACTCAGTCTGCAATATTAGAGAAGTTATGTATTGTTATGGATTGTTACATGTACATCAAAAGGTTGTAAAATGAATGTATTTTCAATAGCCATAAGCTAGATGGCATAAAATAAAAAATGGATTATTTCTATTTATAATAGTTTAATAAACGTTTATTATTTAAATAGAGATCATTCAATTTCGTCACATATCCTGTACTTTGCTATACAAACAGCTTAGGTATGCGTTGAAGTACTAAAGCATCTCCTAAAGGCACATGTGCACACACACATGATGTAACATCCTAAAAATGATACAGTAGGCTCTTCTTGAGAAAAAGTGAGACACCTAGTTGTATCTTGATCTCTGACCCCCCCTCCCAAAAAAAAAAACACACACACGCACACAACAAACAGATGATTCAAGCATATATGGACTGATTTGAATGAGCTCTAAAGTCAAACGGTCCTAAGTTCTGTGCAGTTGGTTTACAAAACGAAACACAATGAGAAGTCAACAGCATTCAGTTTATAGAAATGTTTGCATCCTAACATTTCGTATTGAGCTATACTATTTGATGAAGGGAAAAATAGCACAGACGGCATTGCATGGATACTCTTTCTACTAACCTAAAAGTCATAGTGAGATCAGCGGTACATAAAATGCATAAAGGAACACCACCTGAAAGTAGTTCATCATAATTTGTGAGTTTATACCAAGCGCGCCTCCATATATGACCCGTCCTCCTCTCTTCATAAGAAGTAGCTGCAAGAAAGAAAAGAAGCCATCTAAAGGAGTCAAAAGCTTATGCTTTTACTAAGATAGAACAATAAAATAGGTTATAATGCATACCACTGTGATTAACCTAGCCGGAATTTCCGTCTAGGTTGATATAACCTAGACGGAAATTCCGTCTAGGTTGAGTATTATTTTAAAAAAAATAAAAAACCGTCTAGTTTGTCAATCTAGACAGAAATTTTCGTCTAGATTGATTCAAACTAAACGGAACAAACTAGACGAAATGTTTTCCGTCTATTTTAACTCAAACTAGAAAGAAAAAATTCTGTCTAGTTTGTTCCGTCTAGTTTGTTAATTTTTCTACTAGTGTCTGACGGGGGGTTTTGATGTGTGAGAGAAAGAGAGGGCAGGGCGACCTCTAGGGGCAGCGAGTTCAGGGCTGGTGGCAGGGGGAGAAGGTGCAATGACGGGGGTCTAGGGTTTTTTTGATGTGAGTGTGTGAGAGAGAGAGAACGGGGCGGATTTGGGGTTTTTGTTTTGTTTGTTCAATTTTCATGAAAATAAATGGGGGGAAATTTCCTCTGTTTTGCGTGTAGGCTAAAATAATTTTCCGCCAAACTAATAATGAGGAAACTTTTATTTTCCTTACTAATTGATTCTTTTATCGAGGAAATGGTTCCTCGTAAAACAAAAATTTAGTGAGGCAACCTTCAATTTGTCGTCAATGAATTTGGCGGGTGTTGTACATTTTTCCGTCAAATTAATAATGAGGAAACTATAATTTCCTCGCTAATAGGTTCTTTTTTACGATAAAACGATTCCTCGTAAAACAAAAACTTTTAGTGAGGAACCTTTAAATTTGTTGCTATTGAAATTGACAGGTTTTGCATATTTTTCTGCTAAACGAATAATGAGGAAACTATTATTTCCTTACTAATTGGTTTTTTTAACGAGGAAACAGTTCCTCGTAAAACAAAAATTTTAGTGAGGAAACCTTTAATTTGTCGTCAATGAATTTGACGGGTGTTGCAAATTTTTTCGCTAAATTAATAGTGAGGAAATTATAATTTCCTCACTAATAAGTTCTTTTTAACGAGGAAACGGTTCCTCATAAAAACAAAAACTTTTAGTGAGAAAGCCTTAAATTTGTCACCATTAAAATTGGCGGGTTTTTTTTTCCGCCAAACTAATAATGAGGAAACTATTATTTCCTCGCTAATTAATTCTTTTCATGAGGAAACGGTTCCTCGCAGATTATGGATCTTTAGCGAGGAAATCATACTTTGTCGCTATTACATTTGACGGGTTTTCCTCTATTTTCTACCAAAAGAACAACGATGAAATGATTATTTCCTTATTAAATGTGCATTTCGCGATAAAAAAGTTCATCACCAAAATCTCATATTTCCTTGCTAATAAAATAACTAGTTAGGAGACCAAATCATGATCATCTTTAGTGATGAACTAAAACTTTCATCGTAGAATGTGGTCTACTGTGAGGAAAATATATTCCTCGTAGAAGACCTACTGATATTTACCGAGGAAATAATATTTTCCTCGTCGAAAGTGATATTTGTTGAGGAAAAATAATTTCTCGCAAAAAAGTTGGTCGCTAAAAGACATGTTTGTTGTTGTGACTTGGTAAACTTACGGATGAAGCTTAAACTTGGATCTTCAACTTGAATTGTATAGGCTTCAACCACTATTCCGCCAACCTCTATTGGATATGATCGTGAATGGCGTAATCTATCCATCCTCCAACTTTATTGTTTGTCTAGAATACCTAATAAGAAACACAAACACTAGACAAACACTATTAGGAATTTTTTGTAATCATCAAAACAAGATTAGAAGATGTAGGCTCATAACATAAGACCTAACAGTCATGTTATGCTATAACACATAATCCACAGACATCATGCATGTTGGCCTAAGTGATATCTTGGACTTCCGCTTTGGTCAGTTTGTTATCATAAGTCTTGTCCCTAGACGTGAGCATGATAATATCATGATGTGATATATATATATATATATATATATATATATATATATATATATATGATTGATTATGTTTGGATATTAGATATGCCCCCCTTGACACTAAATCAAGAATAAATTCTATTTGAATCAAGAAAGTCCATGTGGGTGAATTAACGAGAGGGAATTGAAAATCTCATTGATATTGTGTGGCCCGGGGTAGTGCTTGAGCGCTAGTGCTAGATGAGTCTATGCACAAAAAAAATCAAGTAAAGTAGAATCCAAGTAATATTGTCAGTGGGTACACAAAACACACATTATCAGTGAGAGCTTTCCCGGATAAGACTAAGTAAAATCTATGAGTAGTTAGATGCACATGTTACCCTATGCATTACACTTAAGGATCTAAGTGCACGATTGCTTTTGTGATCTATGTTCTGTTTTTGTACATATGTTTTTTTGCTAGTTCTTTTTTTTTTAAGATTTATATTGCATGGTTTTTTATCATGAAGAAAAATAAAGTGATATAGTTATACAATCTTTCTTATGTTTGAACTAGCCATGCATCTACGATACACGTTATATGCACACAAAGCACTTTCTTCATTTTACCACTTGTTAGATAGCGTTTTGAACATCTTGGCTTGCATACCAGTAACGAACCAGGATATATCGCTATTGCTTTTAGACACCCTAGACTTTAGCGACACCCAATTATAGGGATGAGATTTCATTGTTTAGCTTATTTATCTACTTATCCACTAGTTTTCCTTTTAGCTTATCAGTTATCAACTTTTATCGTCTTTTAGGACTATGTTTTAGGCCTCCTCTGTCATGAAGTGACTCTTATGTATCTTTTTTATTTTAGTTTATACTTTTGACTTAATTATCTATGGAACACTCCTACTATTATCAGTTACTTCGTATTTCAGTTTATACTTTATACTTAAGATTTGTTGTCGTATACTTGCTTTTGCTATTTATCAGTTACTTTGTATTTGTGATTACGTATTATTTTGTGATTTTGTTTTGTCTATGGTTACTTGGATGTATACACTGATCTATCGGATAGGCTTAAGTAGTTGCTTTTGGCAGGAGTTTGGCTGAATTGCATATGTTGCCTTGTATAGTCACGTGCCTGTCATATGATTCTGGGACACAGGGCTCATGATCCATATATTTTCATCCAATAATTATGCATGTAAATATTTTCTCACGTAAGTGTTTATGACTCTGCTTGGGTATGAAATTAGTTTTTAGTTTGTACCTAATATTATTGTGCACTTTATGCTAGAAGAAGAATCAAAATATGCAATTATTGAATACATCCTTCTCCGTCATCTATCTTTTTGTACTTTATTTTTATTTTTTTTCTAGAGATTTGGATAGTACCTACTTGTTTTTATTTGTGTACAAAAATAAAATGCTGTTATGCATTTTGATCCACTGCCTACATGTAACTAACATTTGCTAATGTACTCTGAGAACAATGGATAGGTGTTGCCTACATTTCTTTAGAACCGTAAAACACAAAAAGTGTGTGAAGATAGATACATGCACTATTACATTCTTAGTAGAATAAAAGTCATTCTCAATCATAGCCACTAAAGCCTTCGGTTCCACTTAGAATTGTATTTGAATGGATGCTCCAAAATTAATAAACCCTTTATGCCATGTAAATATGTTTCAGTGTGGGGGGCCAGTTAAAATACTTTTGGATCCCATATATTGATTCCGTATTAGATTTTCTTCATGTGAGAGGGGCATATGCCCATACAATAGGACCGTCACGTTCATACCCACTTTGCTAGGAGCCTAGGACCACCTGCTGGCTATCGTTTTAGTTGGGTTATTTTATGTGTTCTCAGCTAGGGTTTCAAAATTAACGGAATAATTGTCAAGAGATTTTCACATGGAACCCTCTTGTATGAGCAAAAGGAACCAAAGCACCCATGATGTTTTTAGATCTACAGTTAAGTAACAAAGGAGGAACCTCGACCAAATTGAAAAACTAGACACAAAAAGTGAGAATAATTAGGTTAATATAAATATGTTGACTATGTCTTGCACTGAAGTGAGCCGATGTTTGTTATAATATAAAATTATAATCCTCAATTGCAGAGCTTTGGTGAAGAGACAAGATCCTTTGGGATGGTATCAGAGCAACATAGGTTTGATTCCCACTGGCCACGACCTTTTACAGCAAATTTTTAAACAAATTAATTGGTGTCGTTACGCGAGTCCAGAATTGCCTTAAAAGGGCCTTCACGTGTGGAATGTTAGAATATAAAATTATTTCTCCCTATTCTTACCAAAATTATAGAGTTTTAGTGTAGTTATTTGCATTTTTCGGTGAGAGAGGACCAACGAGTCAATTAACATATTTGAAAAGTGAATGTTGGGATTAATGGCAAACAAGTTTGTCACTGATACATTGCTGGAAATCTAACTGATTGGATCAGTTTCCTGTTTAAATTTGTACAGATTTTGATATTTCTGTTTTTGTTCCCTGTTTGAATTCTCAAAACCTGAGAATCTTGAAGCATGTAAAGTTCACATTTGGGAAATGAATAAAAGTTTTTCATTGACCAAAAAAGTTTGTCACTGATGACCAACGCCAGGCAGCATCTTTGAAGTGAATGTTGGGCTTAATTGCAGACTATGTCGAGTGCAGAAGAAAATAGCGAGTGAACTGCAAACTATCCAATTTTACAGAAGAAAGCCTGCGGACTCTGCAGACTGGCAAATCTTTTGGTAGACTGATAGCATGTTGGGAAGGGGTCAAAATGACTTATATGTTTAGCAAATAACTTATATTGACTTACTAGTATAGTGCATGTGCGTTGCGCATACATAGATATTTATACTTGTTTTAAATTCTTACTTTTTGAATTTATAATAATATATTAAATATTACACGCATTAGTTAAAATTAGTATAAATAAAATATTTTTTAGTTTATATAAATGTACAATGTAATTAGTATTTAACCCAGATCCTCTTTGAGCTTGACCTTTTTAATTTCTTTCTAATTTGTAACTCATATTAATTCAACATTAATTAATAATTTAATTAATATTAATAGGCAATATGAAAATAATAATAGATAGATAAGTAATTTTTTGATTTGAGCGATTAATGTCAAAACATCAAAGATTTGAGGGTCTAATGTTGTAAAAAGTCTTCTATATTTGCAAGTTTTAATTTATATTTGTAAACTATTCAATGCTATGTTTAATAAAAACATTAAATTTTTAAAAAATTACAAATATACTAATATTTCTAATAAGTTATTTTTAACTTTATATTCACAATTAATAATGCATTGAATTGATGCTGTGCAAATCCACAACTGCATGTATATATAGATGTTCACCCACCTTAATATTCGATCCTCAACAAATTAACCACACATGATCTCCCACCTTAGTATTCGATCCTCAACAAATTAACCTCACATGAAAAGAAAGAACACAAAACAACCACAATATTTTTCTAATCGCAATCTAATAATTAAGTAAGTCTTCATCAGTACAAAAACAAAGACACACATCATGTTTAACCTTCAGTTGGATAATATTCATACATCCATATGTGCACGAATGTATGATAAAAACCAATCTAATCTAAGGGAACTATCACCTCCATGTGGACCTCTGCCAAAAACCTTCACTGGCACCATCGGTAACCCTCCCCCCTTGACCACTACTACCTCCTGTAGACTGTTTAAAAATTACTGCAGATAGCTGATCCCAATCAAACACCGAAGATGAAAGTTATAATATGACGGCTTCCAGAAGGCTATAATTTAAAAACTTTTACGAAGATCGATGAAGGTTACAATCTGACGATATTCACAACAACCGGTGAAAGCTCTAATTCAACAGCCTTCACAATCAATATCGGGGGTAACAATCTGACGATTTTCATATTTTTAAGGAGCCAAGACGAAGATTACAAAATTACAATCTTTGCAACGCTCTGACAATAGAGATTACAAGTCAATGATCTCTCTAGATCCAAACGCAAAGCTCATTGTTGTGTTTTCAGCCTAAAACGCAGGGTTCATCGCTGTGTTCCAGATCCAAACGCAGAGCTCATTGCTGCATTTTCAGCTTAAAATGCAGGGTTCATCGCTGCGTTCTAGATCCAAACGCAGAGCTCATTGCTGCATTTTCAGCCCAAAATACAAGGTTCATCGCTGTGCTCCAGATCCAAATGCAGAGCTCATTGCTGCGTTTTCAGCCTAAAACGCAGGGTTCATCATTGCGTTCCAGATCCAAGCGCACAGCTCATTGCTACATTTTTAGCCCAAAACGTAGGGTTCATCGTTGCGTTCCAGATCCAAACGCAGAATTCATTGCTGCATTTTCAGCCCAATACGCAGAGCCCAACTCTGCATCCCAGGATCAAGACGTAGAGTTCATTCCAGAACGTGAATTTCGCGTTTGACTGGTTCAAACAGAATCTGAACGATTTTAAAATCGTTCTTCCACGTAATGGGGGCGGTTACACCACATAAACCCTCATTTAGGAGAGATTTAAGGGGGTGGTTACACCCCTTAAACCCCTATAAATAGTGGGCTTCATGGCTAGATCAAAAAAAAGAGAGGAGGATCATAATTTTTGAGAAGAAGTACAACATTCATTATTTTTCAACCGAGAGCATTCTTTAGCAACAAGGAGCTTGGGTACTTGGCTTAAAAACCAATTTTCGGTTCAAATTAACTCTTCTACAAAGTTTAAAGCTCGCACTATGTTCCTAAACTCATCAATAGTTCTGTTCAAACTTTCCACTCAAGTCCTCCTAAACATCAATCAGAGGAAGAAACTATGTTCTAGTAAAGTAAAATATTCGAATCGTCAACGAAAAGTAAACTCAACATGAATATCGATGGAGGTATTCCATCGATACTAAGAAAAATCCAGTTTTAAATAAAGGGAAGGAACTCCGTCGATCTTTCTCTCTTTGGAAATAGGTAATCCCATCGAGAAGATTTGTTATTTTTTTCTAAGTCTGTTAGAGAGAAATTATATTAAGAGAATTATAATTAATTCTTTTTTAAGTCTGTTAGAGAGAATAATACAGATTCAATTCTCTAATTTTCTTCTTCAATTTTCCCAACAAATAAAAGATGACGACTCTGCTGGGGATAATCTTCACTAATGTAGAAGTGATGGCTCAATCCGATGTCAACCTCGCTAGAACCACGGTCGAAACTCTTGTTGTGGAGTTTGATCAAGCCAAGTACGAGGAGACACACTCCTCCGGATCCCTTAGCTCCAAGGTTATGCGCAAGATCCATAAAGTCTCTAAGGAGACTAAAGCTCCAACCAATGCTAATCTACTAAAGGAAGTCCTCTCCTTTGGACCGGATCTCTCGGGCAGCCTCTCCTCTAAAGGAGTAGGCTTAGCTACAACCAAACTCGTTAACCGAGTTAAAGGTTCCACACACATACCAAAATAACGGGTATCGGGTTACAAAAGGCCCATTGCGGCAACAAGAAATCGACATAGCTGATATCATTGCAAAAGCTCTAAAACTGGCCAAGAAAATTGCTACTCGACAAAGGAGAAGATCCTTACGATGAGCTTATCTCTTAGATAGCTGATCTCTCAATCAACGTGAGCCCTGCGTTTATGAACCTCAGTAAGAGCTCTCCGTTTTTGCTTTAGAATGCAAGCCTCAAGTTGATGAGCCTAAATACGAACCCCACGTGATTCGACTAAAACGCAACCCTCAAGGGAATGTTCCAAAATCAAAATGTTGTCCCCAGGGACGCGTTCTAACACCAAAATGTAGTTCTTTGGGACGTGTTTCCCAAATAGAACGTAACTCTCAAGAGTGCATTCCATAACCAAAACGCAAGTCTCCAGACCACATTAATCAGTCTAAATGTAGTTCTTAAGAGAGCATTCCAGAATCCAAACGTAAGTCTTAAGACTATGTTGACCAACCAGAACGTGGCCCATAGAGGCACGTTTCACTAGGAAAACACAGACCTCATTCCTGTGTTCTTCAATCCAAACACGACCCTCGCGTTTATTTCGCGATGTGTTAAGTCATGTTCAGGGTGACTGACATGGATTTTAAATGACAGATGTGGGCCCGAATAATGAAACCCAATATAGGTTCTAATATATACCGTGGACCTTCGGGGCGCTACCTTAAACCCCGCCGGGGTTAGTCTACCCTCCCGGAGCCCACAGCCAAGGGCGAGACTAGATTGATGAGTGAACATAAGAAGTCTACAGAATCAATGAATCTCAATAAGATCCATGTTCACCAGGAACCAGTCCCGTCCAATCATAGACAGGGGATTCTAATTCAAATCTCACGATCGGTGAGTAATTCTTCTTGAGCCTTTACAACAGATTTGAGAGAGTTCATATCGAGAGAAAGACCGATACGAGTCACTCGTTCATACCAATGCGAACGACTGATTTCTGCGGTCCTCTCGAGATGTTAATGCTGCTCACATACAACCAAGCCGGTAGTATTCAGCCGACAGATGAACGTTGCCTTGCCAAACTAGTACAAGCGATGACGTTCCCACAAGAAGACAACTTTGGAAGAAGAGTACTTTGGAGTCACTTCTAACATGGTGAGTATAGGGTGATCATCAATTCCTAACTCCGATGAGGCAGAGACGGATCAGTCCTCTAACATGAAAGAGATCTGGTGTAAGTCTGATGAGATCTATTTACATACTCGGACTTGGAAGGTGGTCATACCCCCCATCGATTATCGAAAGCTGGCTAAAGGAATTGGGTCTAATGATAAACATTCAGCCATCGCAGAATCCCAATCCTCTAGTTCTTTTGAAGAACATGAGAGCCCTTCTTATATGGTAGGAAATCATGATAATTTGGTGAAAATACTTGATGAACATCAAGCCATGATCAAATCTCAGCAGGAGTCCATCAATGAACTCCTAGCCATGATGACTCAAATCATCGTAGATAAGGCCAAATCTCAGAAGACAGATTTATCACCCAGGCAAGAATCTTCCCAAAGAGGAAAATCATCATCATCCCGACCTCACACAAGCAGAGGAAAGGAAAAAGTGATTGATGATGCTGCTTCTGACCAAGAAGCCCATAACCTAGAATCTTCCTCTGATGAATGAAGAGAGAACGAGTAGAATCTCCAGTCTGCAAAAATAGAAGAATTGGAAGCTCGTCTTAATGCCATCGCCAATAGAAGTGAGCTCTAAGATGAGGGAGTTGTTAGACCCTATCCTACCAAATAGGATACAGCCCCTTATTCTATAAAGTTCAAAGTCTCGATGCTACAACACTATACTGGCTCGTTTGTTCATTAGAACTCTCAAGAAGGTTGCCTTTGAATAGTTTATGAAACTGCCTGCGGGATGTATCCAAAAGTGAGCGGATCTAGAGAGACTCTTCTAATCAAGATTCCTTAAAGACGATACTGAAGTCTTCATCCATACCCTTTTTTCCACTAAGCAGAAGAAGAGGGAACCAGTCAAAGCCTTCATCAAGAGGTTCTGAAGCATGGTTCTTCGATGTTCGGTAGGTATGACATAGTCTATCCTAGTGGAGACCTATTGACACAACTTGTAGACTAATCTTCTAGTACAAATAAGGGTTGTAGAATACCATTCTTCGAGACAACTAATCTATCAAAGTGAACAGGCTCAAAAAATTATTACTAGGGTCAAAGCTGAAGAATAAAGTAAGCAGGATCAACTTGACCAATGGGACGAGGCCCAATCTTCCTAATCAGAAGGGGAAGATACTACGGTCACTAAAGCTAATCTCTTTAATAGGATGACGGGTCTACCAAAACTATCACGTTAATATTTACCTCTGATAGTCAAACTTGTCAGATAGTAGCCTACCAGTTAATGTGTCTCTATTCCGACTTGATGGATAGCGGCCCACAAGGCGATGTGCCATGTCTACCCCTTTTTTTCTTCTCCTGCTAAGTCTTAATTAAGACTGGGGGTTGGTTGCTTGGAATCCCTTGGATTAAGAGTAATAAATATTTTAAGTTATCATGTTCAACAACACCTTTGTCAACTACAAAATTCCTCCCCTACTAAGTCTTAATCAAGATTGGGGATAAGTTACTTAGAATCCACTAAATTAAGAGTAACAAATCTTCCTGTCAATCCTCTTAATAGGATAACATGTCTATAAACATCATCGAGTTAACATTACACTTCTGACGATTTACATCCCTAATTTTTCACATTAATATTACACTTCTGATGAATTCAACTTGCATCACTCCTAATTTTTCACGTTAATATCAAACCTCTGACAATCCACTTATCAATCCACTTCAATAGAATGATAAGTCCATGAAGTTGCTCTAATCGAAATAAATTCTGTCACATTAATGTCACACCTCTGACAACTAATTTATTCATCACGTTAATATTATACCTCTGATGACGTCATGTTAACATTATACCTCTGACGACCAAATTAACTTATCGACTTTCACCAATAGAGCGATAGGCCCATAAAATAATATCACGTTAATATCATACCTCTGACAACTAATCTTTTCATCACGTTAATATTACATTTCTGATGATATCATGTTAACATTACACCTTTGGCCCCTAAATCAACTTATCGACTCTCTTCAATAAAGCGATAGGCTCATAAAATACTGTTAGGTTAATATCACACCTCTAATAGTCAAATCCCCTAATGAACTTGTTCATCTTTTTTCAACAAAAATAGTAAGTTTTCATTATAAAATTCCTAGCAGATTAAAGATTTTCTAGAATTATCCTAGTGATAATAAAGAGAAATTTTTTGAATTTCACTCTAAGTAAAAATTCATGCCAAGTTAATACTACACCTCTGTCACTTTTAATTTTCTTTCAGTGTTTCAAGTGAAAATATAACATAGGAAGAAATAGCGGCAAAGCCTACCTGTTTAATATCGTAACAGGTTGTTATTAATAACACCAGAATCCATGCCTTACACGTATGAGGGACTTTATCTTGATCCCTAATTAGAGATAATTCTGCATCTAACACATACTATTGGGTGACCTATTCTTGTAATAATTGCAAAGTCTACGTATTTAACATCGTAGCACAAAAAATTCATGCCTTTTATGCATAGGGGACTTTATCTTGATTACTAATTAGAGGTAAGTCTACGCCTAACATGAGTCGTCGGTTAGTCTTTTCTCGTAAAAATGACAAAAACCTACGTATTCAATATCGTAGTAGATTGTTATTAATAACACCATAATCCATGTCTTACACACATGAGAGACTTTATCTTGATCATTAATTAGAGATAAGTCTTCATCTAAAACATGCTGCCGGGTGACCTATTCTCGCAATAATAGTGAAGTCTACATATTCAACATCGTAGCACCAAAAATTCATGTCTTTCATGTATTGGAGACTTTATCTCAATCCCTAATTAGAGATAAGCATACGCCTACCACGCATTATCGGATAGTCCATTCCTGTGAAATTGACTTCGGTATCATAGCACTAAGTCTAATAGAGTTCATTCTTTTAGCACAATGTTACATGTGGAATGTATTTAGATAATCCACATGCTAGTCTGACTCAAACGGTAGTCAGTAAAGGCTTATCAAATCTGTTAATGGCTGAGGATTTGTCAAAAATCCTATGAATATTTGTGGGCCTATTAGCTGAATGGATGTGAGCCGTGACATGATGTTTGAGAGCTTCTACTCACGAGTAGCTTGTACCGTCACTACTATTCCTCTTTGAAGCTCATCCTCACACGGGTCCTGCGTGGTAAATCCATTTAACCAAGATGCCTTCAAAGCAGGTATAGAGAACAACTCCTTTATGACAAGGAATTAACAACTCCAAGATTAGAGTTGAGATCCAAAATATTCCAAAAATTTATCCCAGTCAAACACAAACTTTCAAAAACTATGGAGGGGGTTCTGTAGGCTGTCTAAAAATTACTACAGATAGTTATTCCTATCAAACAGTGATGATGGAAGTTACAATTTGACGGCTTCCAGAAGGCTACAATTTAAAAACTTTCATGTAGATCAATAAAAGTTACAATCTGACAATCTTCACAACTGTTGGCCTTCTTGTTTTGATGATGCTTAACAAATAATTTACTTCTAATGTTGTTTGTCTAGTGTTTGTGTTTTCGTAATTATTCTAGGCAAACAACAGGTCGGAGGATGGATGGAATTACGCATTCACGATCATATCTAATGGAGGTTGGTGGAATTACGGAGTGAATCAATATTATTCAAAGTTAAAGATTCAAATTCAAGCTTCATCCGCAAGATTACCAAGAAGAGCTTATTGAAGATCAAGATCATAGCTTGGGAAACTTAGTTTAGGTTTTATATTATGTGTGTTAGTACTTTAAGCTCAATCAATATACATACATACGTTTTGGTTTTGTGTGTGTATATATATATATATATATATATATATTTATATTTACGTTTTGGTTTTATTTCTTAGATATGAAACAAATATATTTTCATATACATACTCATATGTTTCATATTCTATTGTATTTGTGAAAAAATTATATTCATTGTTTATAAACTTCATAATAATAGCTTACATCTTTCTTCAAGTCTATAAAATCATTTTGTAATGTTTCAAAACATAGTTAAGCTAAAATATCAAAACTCATATGTTTACACTTTCATGTTTTGGACTATTTTGCAAAATGATGATATTTCTCATTTGGAAAGTCCTTTTAGAAAACCAATTTTTGTAACATGTTTATTATCATTTCTACAATTATTTTCCAAAGTTTTACATTTTTTTGAATTTATTTGATATTTTAAATAGGGTTTTAAAATCAGAAAACTGTTCAAAACCTGTTTTCTCTTTAGTGTCAGTTTGCGGTCGACCGCCACGGTCGACCACCCCCGAGTTCAGAACTCATTATGGCTTTTGATGGCTCACGGTCGATCATGGTGGTCAACTGTAAGAAGTCCATAGAGTTTCACGGTCGACAGCCACGGTCGACGTCAGTTGTTCTGAGCTGTTTTTGTTGTTTAGTTGCTCGCGGTCGACCGCCACGGTCGTTCGCCGAACTGTACTTTAGACTCCAACGGCTAGTTTCCAGAGCCGTTGCTGAGCTGGTTTTTTGGTCTTTTCTTGGCTTTGGGGTTTCTATAAATACCCCATTATAGCTCAGTTCGTAAGAATCCAAGAAGTTTTTAAACAAGAGTTTAACAAGGGTGTAAGTGTTGTTTAAGTTTGTTTAAGAAGCTTTTAAGCATTTGAGAGTTTGAGTTTGTGAAATCAATTTCACAAGAGCTTGAGGAGATCAACCATTGGTGTTTGAGCATCCAAGTATTCTCCCTCCACCTCTTGATCTATTGAGAAGTTTTCTAAACCCTATTTCTAGCTTTACATCTATTTATTTGATTATCATTTTATTAAATCTAGTTTTATATTGAGTTTAGTTGATTTGATTTCACTCATTGTTTACACACACCCACTTGAACTTATTGTATTTGCATACATTGTATATTTTAAGTTGGTGAGAGTTGTAACAATTGAGTGTGAGCTTTTATTATGTTCTCATACATATTAGAGAACAATCATTCTTTGTATTGTGCTTAATTGTGAGATCACTTTGTAATACACTTGTATACCGAGAGAAGTGTGTGGCGAGAGTCGGGGATCGTCCCAAGAGGAGTGACGTTGGTTGAAAAACCTAGGGAGAGGTTGTAACCGAGTACTTGAGGGAGATACGTCTAGTTCAACACTTGAGAGGGTATAGAGTGTGATTGCAAGAGTGTTGAGCTGTAGAGTTTTCGATAAACTAGAAAACCGTATTATGTGGTGTAAACGTTATTCGGGTGATCGTAGAAAACCCGGTTGTGATAGTAGAGATCTCCTCGAGGTGAGGATCGGAGACGTAGGTCAAGTGGTTAGACCGAACTTCGTAATCATATCGTTTGTTTGTGATTGCATTGACGCGTTTATTTTTATGTTCATATCTTATATCGCCTTTGTATATTGCTCATTGTTTATCTTGTCCACTATCTAGTTTAGTTTGTTTACCCTTGTGTGTTTTGTATATCCTTGCATATATCTCATAGCATATCTCATTGCTAGGATATATCCCTTAGTTCATATTGCTTATCCTAGCTCATTTATCTTGTTGTATTTCATACTTGCTAGGATAACTTGTTAATTAGTTTTAATTAACATTTAATCGGATTAGATTAGCATAAGACCCTAATCACCCACCCCCCCTTTAGGGTCTAACAATAACAACCAATAAAAGCTCTAAGTCAACAGCCTTCACAATCAACATCGGGAGTTATAATCTAACGACTCTCATATTTTCAAGGAGCTAAGACGAAGATTATAAAATGACAATCTTCGCAACACTCTGACAAAAGTGATTACAAGTCAACAATCTCTTCATATCTAAACGCAAAGCTCATTGCTGCCTTTTTAGCCTAAAACGTAGGGTTCATCGTTGTGTTTCAGATCCAAACACAGAGTTCATTGCTACATTTTTAGCCTAAAATGCAGAGTTCATCGCTGCATTCTAGATCCAAACGCAGAGCTCATTGTTGTGTTTTCAGCCCAAAACGCAGGGTTCATCGTTGAGTTCTAGATCCAAACGCAAAGCTCATTGCTGTGGTTTCAGCCCAAAACGCAGGGTTCATCGCTACGTTCCAGATCCAAATGCAAAGCTCATTGCTACATTTTTAGCCTAATACGCAGAGCCCAACTCTACGTCCCAAGATCAAGACGTAGAGTTCATTCTAGAACATGATTTCGCGTTTGACTGGTTCAAATAGAACCTGAACGGTTTTAAAACTGTGTTCCAGTAAAGTAAAATGTTCAGATCGTTAATGGAAAACAAACTCAACATGAACATTGAGTGAGGCATTCCATCGACAATAAGAAAAACCAATTTTTAAATAAAGGAAAGGATCTCTATCGATCTTTCTCTCTTTTGTAAATCAGGAACCCAATCAAGAAGATTTGTAATTTCTTTTTCTAATTCTGTTAGAGAGAAATTATATTGAGAGAATTGTAATTAATTTTTTTTCTAAGTCTGTTAGAGAGAATAATACGGATTCAATTCTCTAATTTTCTTCTTCAATTTTACCAACAACCACCTCTATATCCACCTCTATGCCAAACTAGGCCCCACAACACACCTTAACTCCATTGTTCACTCCAACACCATTTGTGCCTATCCCATCTTCTCTAACTCCTTCGAGCATACTTCCGATGCCACCATCAAACTAGGACTTTGCATCAATTCCTCCACCGACACCACCTTCATTAATCATCAACCACCATTATCAAGTTCGCGACCATGAAATTGTTAGGGTAAGTTACTTAATAAATTTTGTTTGCAATAACAATTTGTCTTCTAATTTCCTATTTGCATTGGCAGAGCAAAGGAGAATGAATAGCAAGAAGAAAGAGATGAAAATTACTCAATCATTTTAGTTGCTAATTTGGAGTGAGTCTTTCTGTGAGAGAAGGAAGGATGGAAAGGGTGTTACATAGCCCTTCGAAGGATACAGATGGTGTTTGAAGGGGCTTTTGTGATTAATTAGATCATTGATTTTTTTTAATTTTGCCAATTACACTATTGATGAACCCTTTTTTATTCTTATTTTCATGAGAAATACATGTTACATCTTACTTTCAATTTGTAGCTTTATAATTTCTATTAGTGATATCGCGTGATTTTCAACGTTACTCTATGCATGAAATAATTACTTCTTCATTAATATTACATTATATGTGTTAACATCAATGTGTTCATGTATATATGTATGTATAGATGGATGTATTGAAAGGAGTAATTATCTCATTTATATTGAGCTTATATGTATTCATGTATGTATGTAAGGATGAGTTGGAGGGCATATGTTGGGAAAAATATTTTAACATCTAAATCCACTTTTATAATAGTTTAGGATAAGCTACAAAAATAAACTAGGATATCCTAGCTTAATTTTTGGTGGTTTATAAACCACAAGGGTTGTACAAGTAAAAGATCAATATACCTCTAATTATTTAAAAAATATCAAGCCCCATTTATCCCTCTCCAACCCCATTAAACGCTTTTTGGCCATCTTGAGAACAATTGTGATTTATAAGCCACACATTTATCAAATACTATACTATTGGAAATGGATTATAATCCAGTTATTGCCTTATAATCTAATTATGAATTACAAGCCAATTAGATTATAATTCAAAGTTGACAAACATGATCTAAGTCTGGTTATTTTAGAATAAGTAATTATTTGTATTAGAGTAGAAGTCTTGATATGGTTGTTTATCTGGTCTAAAATTGAATGAAGCTACAAAAAGCTGTAAAAGAAATTACATAAGGTGTAGAGAAGTGAAAAGTTGATATCTAAGGTTTGTGAGAAACTTTGAGAGATTGAACGGATTCTTGTTAGTTTCTTGAACAATACAAGAAAGACAAGAACTTGTAAGATGGTATTAAAGTAGACTCGACTCTTCTATCATGGATGTAAGTGATTGCCGAATCATGTTAACTTATTTGTCTCTTACCGATTTACTTTTCTGCGTGATTATCACTTTTGGTACTATTGTATTTTTAGGTTTTCTCTTCTCATGTGTATCCATTTGCAAGTATATTGTTCATCCTTGATAGATGGAGTTGATCTAATTGCGTAAATTTTAGTGATGCTTCTATGCAGATTGTCGATAGCAATAGTCGAATAGTGAAGACTGTGCATGAAGAATACGTGCTTGACCAAACTATTGAAAACACGACATTCAACAAAGAGCAATAAGTATATTATGACTATTAATCAAAATTAATTAAAATTAATTAAAATTATAAGAATACATGGAATGCTTCCCCATCCTCCATAATGTCATCTCTTAAGATCTACCTGAAAATCCCTAGATCTACCAAAAAAACTTCCTTAAGAGAAAAAGCCTTCAACTAAAATCAATCAGCCATTGAAGATAAGCAATACAAAGAGATATGTTCTTGAAAATTTTTATTCTTTTATTTTATATTATCTTTATAAGATTTTATCTTCCTTTAAAAGGCTACGTATGAATCCTATTTATAGGATTGGACTAGACCCTATTTATAATATTAACATAGCCTTGCAGATAACAAATTCTAAATAGTTTAGAATTATTCTAAAACTCAATCCATAATGGTTTAGGATAGAATAGAATTGCATTGCATTTATAGCTCTTCTAATAACATTAGTGAGACCAAGTGGGTCACATATCGAGAACCAATTAATAATCAAATTAATAATTATAATTTAATATTAAAATCTTTATCTGACCATGTAGGCATATAAAACTACCTATAGGTCCCTTAACACAGCTCGACGATGTCGATTCGATAAACCGACCATCGGGCGACGTATGCAGACACGATCGTTAGTCCACAACACCGAAGCCAAGTGATACGCAACGAAACGGATTAACAAGGCTACAAGGCTACAAGGCTAACAAACCGCGCGCAAACAACGGAATAAATCCACTCGCGTGCGGAATTTAGCTAACGGGTTGAGGAATCAACGAGTCATCCAACCAAGAGCGGACTCGGATGAATCACGATCGAATCAAGATCAGTTTCAGACTCGAACTCAGAAGTGGATTTACTGCCAAATCAGGAACCGGATTTACTATCAAATCAGGTCGACGAATCGAGTCCGAACACACAACCGAATCAAGGATAGATACAACGACGGAAAATGACGGAACGAACAACGCCTTAAGGGGGCTCGGCCGAAACCGAGCCACCACAAGGTGGCTCGGCCCAAGCCGAGCCACCTCGAGGTGGCTAGGCGTGTCGGCCACCTGTGCGCAGGCACAGTGAAGAGGGCCTATAAATATGAGGGTATTGGCTCATTTGAAAGGACTTTTGACTCTTGAGAGAAAACTCTACCGGATTGAGAACTCAACCTCAAATCGTCGGAGCCTCAAAGACTTGGACTAAAATCATCAGATCTCATCCTCAACGACCGTCGACGCCAAATAAGGCAAGTGTTTGAGAGGACGTCAGATCTCAGATCTACGCGGTCACCCTCCGGATCAAAGCTTGGTCTTTGATCCCGAGAATCGGGCGATTTGTTCCTTGGTGAACTAATCCCCCGGCTATTATTTCCTTCGTGAAATAATACCCTTCGTACTGCGCAGATCCGACCAGATCTAGATCGCACGGTGGTCTACGGATAAACCTCGGCGCAGGCAAACAACCCACGCAAGCGAGTGACCGAAAAACAGGAGCTCGTGATTTGTTCGACAAACAAGGAGAAAGCTGTAATCTTTTTTTTTATTTTTGTTTGATTTTCATTATAACCGGATCTTATAAAAAGACCGGATCTTTATAACTCAAAAAGTTGTTATTTAAGGTAGCAATGGAATCAACAATGAAGAAAGCTACGATTTTCCCCACGAACAATCTGGCGACCACAGTGGGAGCCGCCGATCTCGCTGCCGAGATCGGAACGTCGCAGCCGCGGATCTCGATCCCGGTCGTGGAGGAGGTCGAATATGAGTTCGACCAGCAGAAGTACGAGGAGTACGTGTCGTTCTCGTCCTCGTCTACCTCCCCTCGCAAGTCCAAGAAGCTATCCTCCAAGAGGAAAGTCCGTTGGTATGAGGAAATAGAGAATACCAACGTAGAACTCACCCCTGCTGGTGCCGAAGTTGCATCGGGTGAAGTTTCACCGGCCTCCAAGCAGGTCAAATCCGCCATTGAAGGCGTGGTGACTCTCTCTAAGAGAGCTCGCCAAAGACAACGTCAACGCCTTGCGAAATAATTCGCAAAGGCCATGGAGTCAGTTGACGGAATCCGCTACAACGCGGATCTGAAGAACAAGAGAGGCAAACAGCCTCAACAACAGATGAGCGGCGCCTCTTCCAAGCCGCCAACAATGGAATGGGTCTGTGTCAAATGGAACCGTTCAACGCTGGAAGAGCGCATCCGCAAGCGCCACGCACTATCAGCGCAGGCACGGGCTCAAGCCGAAGAAGCCCGTAGAAAGCTACAGAAAGAGGTGGCTAAGAAGCCGCCATCAACCCACAAAGTTTGGAGACCGAAGTCTGAAGCGGCGGTTCAAACCAAGGAGCAACAACTGCAGCCGTCGAAAGTGTAACTTCCGGCGAAGAAATCCAAACCGCCGATGATTTCCACAATTGCTCCGGGAGATCCCGCAGGATCTTCCCAGAAAAGAAAGTCGGTTTTGGAGCACCTCGGTCCACTTCCCAATGAACAAGGTAAAGCTCCAGTTCAGGAACGTTTGGGGCCAATGAAGAAATCCCGAACGATTCAACACGCTGGGGGTCGCCGCAACCCTCAACATGACAAAGAAATCATGGCACCCAAGCGCACTACTTTGCGCATTGAGGTTCAGGAGCCCGTTGAGAATTCACGCCCACAAAGGCGCGTTTCGAGGTGCGTGACTCTTGAAAGCCCAAAGAAGGCAATTCATCCTCAGAAGGAAACGTTGTCGTCCGATGACGATGACGTTATACCTGGGAAATCGTGCCAACACACGATAGGTTGCTCCGACTTTCAAATGGACGAGCTGTACTATCGTGCCGGGGGTACGAGCAAATCCAGAAAGACAAGCCCTCGAAGGCTCGAAACTCAGTGTCCTTGTTCAAAGCTCATTCGGGCGGTACTGTCTGAGTGCAACTGTATCAAGGCAGTCCCCGAGAGAGTTTCTGTGTTCGAAAGGCTCAGTACAGAAACACCAAAACCAAGGCATAGGGGTTTCCGGTAAAGAAGAACGGTGGTCGGTGATGGAGAATTTCCGAGGGTCACCGCCAATATGACCAGCAAGGGAACATCGGCTCAGGACAATCCCGAGGTGATTCCAGAGGTGCCCCGACGTGTAACTCGTCTGCAGTCCGGAGCTATCATTCGTGCAACGTATGGTAGGGTTCGGACAAGAGTACATTCGGGAGATGAAGAATCAGATGCCGGCTCGGCAATTGCATCTGACAATACCGTGTCCAGTGAAGGACAACCCCGTGAGTCATTCATGATAAGCGCGGAGCAAGTGGCCAAGATGCTCGAAGAAGCCATAGCCAAACAATAGGAAAGCTTCAGGTTCGAAATGTAGATGGCCATGTAGAGTATAAGAGAAATGCATGAGCAACAAATCCAGGCACTGACGAACCAGCAAGGCGAGCCAAGCCGCCGTAATCAGGTTGTTCAGGAAGTTGAGCATGCGGATGCGGATGAAGCTCGCAATGCCAATAACCCTCCCGTTAATGCAGGGGGTGGCAATAAAGATGCTAGTCACAACACCACGCTTCCATCTCAGAATCGTACTGATGAAAACTCGGGTGAAAGCCTTAAGATCAAAAATCTCGAGAGCAAAATCAATACATTGATTTCCGCTCAAGAGACGAAAAAGACGGGCATTCCTTGTCCATACCCAAGAGAGTGGGAATCAATCCCATATCCGGCGAAGTTCAGTCTAATTAACTTCACACCGTTTAATGGGATGGGTTCACCCACTCAGCATTTGATTTACTTCAAATCACACCTGGGGGTTATCTCTGGCAATGAGCCTCTGATGGTGCGGTCATTCGTTGGCACTCTTCGTGAAGCCGCCTTCGATTGGTATCGCCGCCTCAAGCCAGGTAGCATAAACAGCTGGGACGACATGGAGACTAAGTTCCTCACAAATTTCTTCGACGACGACACCGAGATATCTATCGGATCGTTGCTTGATGAGAAGCAGAAAGACGGGGAGTTAGTCAACACCTTCGTCAAAAGGTTCCGGAACAAGGCTATGAATTGCCAGGACCCGATCACTGAGGAGTTCATTCTCTAGACCTGTCATAAAAACCTTTCGTTGGACGTGTTGGAAGCAATGGGCACAGCACCATCCAAGACATGGAAAGATCTGAAGGTCCGAGGGGAGCAAGCTGAGCGATTCCTCAGGAGAAAAAAGGCGGAGAGAGGCCAACCGGCAACAAATCCTCCAAAACAGAACTTTGTCCCAAAAGGGAAGGGTAAGGCACATGCTAACGCAGTTGATGCTAATCAAACTTTCCAACTGCAATCTCAGCAGCAGCCGCAGCAGCGAGCGCCACAACAATCGCAGCAGCATTGGCAATAACGGTCTCAGAAGCAGAAATCTTCAGAGTCGAGGTTTCCTAAAGTGTACTCCTTCAAAGATGACGAGGTACCGGTCATCTTCAAGTATTTGTTGGAGCATAATAAAATCCAGCTGCCGGCGATCGTGGATCAAGAGGGGGCTAGCAAGGTGACGGATCCGAAGTACTGCGCGTACCATAGAGCGGTCCACCACCCTACAAAGTCATGCTACCACCTCAAGGACAAGATCCAGGCGTTGATTGACGTAGGGGTCAAACCCCGAAACCTGCCAAGAATGTGGGAGCAAACGCAGTGTCGATCAGCTTTGGATCGGTGCCCACAACATGGTTCGAGCCGAAACGCGTCACCAAAGTGGGGATGAAGGCGGTGAATGATGACCCACATGGACAGCGCCAAAAGGGACTTGTGCCACACACAGCCCCGAACGGCGAAATCCTTTGGGTTCATCCGGATCTCATTGATGATGAGCAGTGGGCGACGTCCTCGAAAAGAAAGGGTAAAAGTAAAGCCTGCAACGCTACTTCCGTAATCTTCGAAGAGGATGGCGATGAAGCTCCTACCTTCCCGCTCTCTGAAGAAGAGCAAGAAGTGTTTGCCACTAGAAGAGGAAACGAGTATCACTACAACTATCCATCGCCCAGTGACCAGTTAGCTGAGCAGGGGGTGATTGCAGCTCCTAAGCCGGTTGAAGATGCTCGACGATAGCCGACGGATCAGCAGAAAGAAAAGAGACCCCAAGAGGTGCAGAATCCGAAGCAGTCTCGTTTCAATCGTCCGATTGGAAGGGATAAATCGGAGAGCTCGAAAACTCCGCGGGTTTTCGATATCATGGCTTAATTAGCCAATATTCCGGCGCGGATAACGCTGTATGAGTTGCTGTGGCTGTCTAAGGAAACCAGGGAAGCCCTACGAGAAGCCTTGGCCGATTCAGAAGCATTCCTCACTCGGATCAAGCCGGCACCTGAAGAGCCAGAACCGTCAGTTCAACAATGCAATGTAGCGGCCAAGAACCTTCCCTGCATCACCTTCACAATAATGGATATGCAGACGAAGAATTCGAATCATGATCGGCCCTTATACTTCGTCGGGTACATTGGCTCCAGCGAAGTCAACCGAATCCAAGTGGATCCGGGTTCCGCTGTGAGCATTATGCCGCTTCGCCTTATGCATAGCCTTGGCATTCCAGTCAGCAAATTAGCGTCTACAGGCACGGTCATTTACGGATTCAACACCAGCGGGTCAAGGCCTTTGGGAAAGATCCGGATAAAATGCCAAATGGGTGATCTGAAGACGGAGGTCACGTGTTACGTGATTGATGCTGAGACATCATATAACTTACTACTGGGTCGGCCTTGGACCCATAGTAATGTTATAGTTCCCTCCACCCTACATCAGTGTCTGAAATATGTCGACACTGATGGAAGGGTCAGAACGGTGGTCGCGGATAAGCAACCATTTAAAGGGTTTGAGAATTATTTCACTGATTCTCTCCTTTATGGTAACGAATCCGATACGGAACCATCGGTCCAGGGCACGGACAGCGGAGAAGAAGCTGATTCCGAAGCCGGATTCGATTACAATGGTGGTTTTGTTTTAAATGACATTGTACCCTTTGTAATCAATCTTGACGATGAACAATCGTCAGATGGCAGTTGTAACTGGCAACTTGCTAATATTGAAATAAAAGACGATTTAGAGTACTCGTTGTCTCTTGATGATGCGATAAAAGGATTGTACGATAATCCGGATTTATATACGCCGCTCCGATCATCTTATGTAACAAAGAAAAGCCTCCAGCATTCTTTCGGGACAACCCTGGTTGTTCCTTCCAAAATAGGAGGCCAAAAAGAAGTGGTTTACGGTAAAGGAGAGAGTTTTCCCTTGCCAGATCATTTCCTAAGAGAAGATGAGGATGAAGACAAACCTGGTCGACATTTATCTAAGTATAGTCCGGAAGCGCGCAAGCTCATGGAAAAACAGGGATATGATTTCGCACTCGGAGAGGGTTTATACTTCGATCGAGGTTCCCGTATTCCAGCCAAAGCGGCATATGTACCAAAAGGGAAACCGGATGATTATTACCGTCACAAAAGAGGCTTAGGCTACGTCTCCTCGTCTGATGATGAATGTGGTTGGCAAATTATCGATCAAATTGCTAATAAAGCTAAGGATGGGTACTTGTCAGATTCCTCAGAATGGGACTCCGATACAAGTTTGGGGGAAGTATTCAAAACCCTAATGTCGAACATGGCTACAGCTGATCCATCTACGATGGAGGACGACGATCAAATGCCAACGTGGGAAGACCCATGGGTTCATCACCTAAACATGCAGTACGGCGATAGGTTTGAACAGAGGGAACCCCCACTGAAGACAAAATAGTCCAAATTAATATGGGCGATGAAGCCAACCCAAAGCCCATATTCATCAGCGATAGTCTTCCCCCAGATGAGAAAGAGGAATTAATTGCTCTCATCAGGGAATATATCGACGTCTTCGCTTGGAATATTACGAAGACATGCCAGGGCTCGACCCCAATGTGACGGTGCACCGCCTCGATATCAAGTCGGATGCCAAACCTGTCAAACAACAGCAGAGACGGTTTCGTCCGCAGATTATGGAAGCCATTGAGGCAGAGGTTAAGAAGTTGATCGACTCAAGATTTATCCGAGAGGAGCAACATCCAGACTGGCTAGCTAATATTGTCCCAGTCATGAAGAAAAATGGTAAGATCAGGATATGCATCGACTTCAGGGACCTGAATGTGGCATGTCCGAAAGACGACTTTCCCCTCCCAATCACGGACGTCATCATCGACAATACGTGCGGATTTGAGAGGATGTCCTTCATGGATGGCTTTTCGAGGTATAACCAAATCAAGATGCACCCGGATGATGAGAAGCATACAGCGTTCAGAACGCCCATCGGTGTCTTTTGCTATACAGTGATGCCTTTCGGTCTAAAGAATGTAGGTTCCACATACCAACGAGCGATAACGAAGATTTTCCAGAAGCACCTCAGGAAAACGGTCGAGTGCTACGTTGATAATTTGGTTGTAAAAAGCCGCAACAAAGAAGATCACATCAAGGACTTGAAGACGATGTTCGATCTCATGCGGAGTCATCAATTGAAGATGAACCCCACCAAATCCTTCCTTGGAATGTCCAGCGGAAAATTCTTGGGATTCGTCGTCACCACTAAAGGCATACATATTGATCCTGACAAGGTGAAGGCGATACATGAATTGCAGCCCCCGAGAAATCTAAGAGAACTCAGAGGATTGCAAGGACGATTAGCTTACATCCGACGGTTCATCTCAAATCTTTCTGGGAAGTGCCAACCGTTCTCAAAGCTAAACAAGAAAGGGGTGTCATTTATTTGGGACGACGCCTGCCAAAAAGCACTCGAAGATATCAAGACATATCTAACGAATCCTCCTGTTCTCGTTGCACCAAAATCAGGTAAACCGTTCTTGATTTAAATCAAGGCGATGAACCACTCGATAAGTGCTTTATTAGCACAAGACGATGATAATGGTCACGAACAGGCAGTCTATTACCTAAGTCGGACTTTGGTAGGTGCCGAGTCTCGATATCCGATGATTGAGAAAGAATGCCTCGCATTGGTATTCGCAGTACAAAAGATGCGGTATTACTTGGTTGGACAGACGATTTACGTTATCTCTAACGTTAATCCAGTACGGGTATTTATGACGCAACCGGGTTCGATGAATTGGCGGTTGGCGAAGTGGGCCCTTCTCTTGTCCCAGTATGACTTGCACTTCAAACAGCAGAAGTCGGTCAAAGGACACGATTTATGATCTTTTGGCGGCAAGCCCAACAACAGATACGGAAGAAGTATATGATGACTTGCCGGATGAAACCCACGAGGTTAATACCACGTCACATTAACAAGTATGGCAATTATACTTTGATGGTGCTTCGAGAGCAGTTAATAAGGCAGTAACCCCAGGATGTCCTAAAGTCACTTCCGGAGTTGGAGTTGTCTTAGTTTCCCCGGGGAAGCATGTAATGCCCCGAGCTTATTCACTGACAGATCCATGTTCCAATAACGTAGCCGAGTACAACGCGCTCCTCATTGGACTCAGTTTCGCCAAGGAACTGGGGGGAAATATCTCGAAGCTTTTGGAGATTCTCAATTGATAGTCAACCAAGTCCGTGGAGAGTACGAAGTCAGGAACCAAGACCTGACCCCGTACCACCAGGAGGCCGTCAAAATGGCAGATTCTTTTGAGGAATTCTTTATTGAATACATCCCTCATCTCCAGAACGCTTATGCGGATGCACTGGCAGCACTAGCAGTATCACTCGCGCAGCCGCCCGAAACTGAACTGCTAGTCACAGTAAGATCGCATCAACTCTGCATACCCATATACAATATGGATATTGAAGAGGAAGATGATAGAAACATAAACGCCAAGGAGGTGAACTCAACTCAAATTGGGTCTGAGTCCCGAGATTGGCGTTTTCCTATCATTGACTACGTCCAATATGGTATTTTGCCAGAGGATGTAAAAGAAAGGGAATCGACCCGCCGAAGAGCACCAAGGTTCTTCTATAATGCCGAGACCCGTACATTATACCGTCGAGGGTATGATGATTTGCTACTCCGATGCCTTTCGAACGAAGAAGCAGAAGAAGTTCTTAAGGAAGCACACGAAGGAGAATGCGGTGCGCATCAGCCTAGTCCCAAGCTGTATGATCGCATCAGAAGAATGGGATACTTTTGGCCAACAATGGTCCATGACGCGATCGAATACGCACGAGGATGTCACGCCTGTCAAGTGCATGCAAATTATATGCACCAACCACCGGAGCGGTTACACACGTTAACCACATCCTGGCCATTCGAGACTTGGGGTATGGACATTGTCGATCCTATTTTTCCCCCTTCAGTCAAGGGTGATCGATTTATTCTCGCAATCACGGATTACTTTTCAAAGTGGGCTGAAGCGATTCCTCTTAAGGAAGTGAAGACGAACAACGTCATCAATTTCATCAAGCATCATGTCATATACCGACACGGCGTGCCGAGACGGATCATTCATGACAACGGTCCGCAATTCATAAGCAACGCTTTCGTCAGGTTCTGCGACAAATTCAAGATTCAAGATGTTTCGTCGACAGCTTACTATCCCGCTGCGAACGGATTAGCTGAGGCTTTCAACAAGACGATCATTAAGATCCTATCAAAACTCGTGAAAACCAATAAACAAGACTGGGACGATAAACTCGGTGAAGCACTCTGGGCTTATCGCACCACCGTACGCACACCTACGGGAGCCACCCCGTATTCATTGGTATACGGATGTGAAGCTGTGCTGCCTTTGGAAATCCAAATCCCATCCCTTCGGATCGCTCTCGCAACAGAGATGACGACTGAAGAGCAACACCAGAAACATCTCGAAGAACTCAAAATGTTAGATGAAAGGTGCTTGGAAGCTTAACAACACATTGAGTTTTATCAAGCCAGAATATCTAGGGCTTTTAACAAAAGAGTCCGCCAAAGAAGCTTCAAGGAAGGAGATCTGGTCCTCACTGCTCGCCGACCGATAATCCTCAATTCCAAGAAGAAAGGTAAATTCGAACCCAAATGGGAAGGACCGTTTGTGATAGACACAGTCTACTCAAACGGTGCATATCGCCTCATTTCTCTAGAGGGCGTCAGGCAATTAATGCTAATAAATGGGAAGTTCCTAAAAAAGTACTATCCCTAGTACATTCAGGATAACCCATTTATCGGGAAGTTCCTCGAAGAATGTTACACTTAATATTCTAGAGGATAACCCAAAATCATTTTTTCACCACCAAGATCCCTCACTGATCAATTTCAATTGACAGTGAGTCCACCAAAAGTGTCTTTCTGGTCTAAACCACCAACAAATTCCCCTCTTGATTCTTTCCATGAACAAGATGTCAACTTTCAATTCAGAGTCTCATTTCGATAAACGAAAGAACTCCCCTCTTTTCTCTTTGGTTAAATCTCTTCATGGTTATAACCAAAGTTGAAATTTCATTTCAATAAACAAAAAACCCATCTAGATAACCGATCCTATAAAAGGTAAGCTTATTTAGATCTTCCGGATTCTCGGAGTGGAGATCCCACTTCTAGTTTCTTTCTTCCACTGGAAATAGAATATAAAATTCTTCCTTTCCAGAATCAAGGAATAGAATATAAAATTCTTCCTTTCCACACCAATCCTCTTCCAAGAATTTAGGATTCATCCTAGGAAGTTTATCCCGAAGCCTAAGCAGGGATAAGTCTGCGCCTAACACGCGCT
>BQKN01000707.1:40544-96147 GCA_022839385.1 Asparagus kiusianus | reverse complement strand
AGTATCCCATCCCCTGTATACAACTGGAAAAACGAACATAACCTCCCCACATTACTGATATGAAAAGTTTGTCAAAAATAACCAAAAAAACAAAATAGAAGAACAGAGCTTTATCAAACACAAGCAAGAACAAATCCAGTGAAAATAAATGGCTCATTCCAACTGAATCACTGTAGCCGCACCTTCCTTGCTCCCAAAATCAACAGACTTAGCAGCTGAAGCTCTTTTCCTTCTTCTATCTTGTAATCTGGCAGCTCGAGCAGAGATCCCCTCAGAACCTAGCCAAAAAGTTGAGAAATTCACAATTTTGTTCAAGAGGGTAAGAGAATTCTTCTTCTTATTAGAGAACAGTCTGTCATTACGCTCCTGCAAAAGGCAATTTTGTTCAAACATTTAAGTTACAACAAAAGGGTCCCTCTAGTTACAGTAATTTACTTTTTTTTTATAGGTAAATGAAATCTTCATTTACCATTTGAAAGTTATGTACATAACAACCCTAAGCATACCCAGGGATCTACAGCAAACAACTACTATAAATTGCAATTGCAAGCTAGCATTCAACCCGACATACCCTTTGATCTACAGCAAACAACTACTACAATTTACAATTACAAACACTAAACCCAAACACTCATACTCAATACCTTTGCAATTACAGCAACTTAAAACTCCTTAACCACCACATTAACCCTCCTAACTTTTTGCCAAAATCTCCTGAGATTACGCTCCCGCCAAAGATGATAAATTGTAGCAGCAAAAAACAATGACAATCAGCCATTTTTAGCAGCCTTTCCCTTCATATGCACAAGATACCAATCAAGCTCATCATGAAAACACATAAGGTCCCTTATTCACTTGCGCCCAAAACAATAGCTTCTTCCAAACAATAGCAGAGAAGGGGCATAGACAAAAAAGATGTCACAGAACACGCCTACTTTCAGTGATAATATGAAGATGCACGAGTCAATTTTGTGTCAATAATCTCCCGAACAATGCAATCCAAAGTATAAAACAGTGCTTTGGAAGCATAGAGGCCATACACGGTTTACCCCCAATCTGTCACTTAGCAAAATTAGACATAACTGTTGGAAATTTGAGATAAATACATGCAAAATACGCAACTGAAGACTGTATGTATAATAATACTAAGCATGTAGAGAGCATGAAAAACAAGCTAGGACCATCCTAATTAAATCTAACATGATCCCTATAAAAAAAAGAGCGACCAAGAGCTTTGAAGGCTTACTTTCGTAGCGTGATTCGATGGTAAATCGAACAACCCCTAGCTCGTTCTCCTTGTTGTTGTAAACCTCCTTGTAGTGGATCTCCAAGTCTTCAAACGAGCTTGATAAAATCGGAGTCTTCTTGAGACACATGGCAAGATATCCACCCCGGGGTACTATAAAATCCTACTACTTCCTCTTACTCAAAAATTGCAGAGTTTAGTAAGAGGATAGCTCTCTTTTATTCTCTTATGGAAAAAACCACTTAGCCAATTTTTCAATAACATTTCCATAAGAAAGAGAGCTCATATATATAGAGTGAGATATGTCATGACTCATCTCATGAGTCATGCCATGAGTCATCTAATGTAATGATTCCTTTCATGAGTCATGCAATGACTCATCTCATGAGTCATGCAAAGAGTCATGAAGAATCAAAACTATATGCTAAAACCATGTGTCCAAACCATACCACATTAATGACTTATCTCATGACTCATTAATCAATGTATAATAAAGTGTATATTTTATAAGTAAAAATATCACATCAATACGGTGTTTCATAAATACGATATTGCGTAATTTTTCCAATCATTAACTAATAAGTCATCATATGACCAAAAAAATCAATGAGTAGACCAAAAGTCAGCTGTTGACCAAAAAGTCAACCGGTTGACTAAAAGTTAACTTTATGGAAAAAATACTGGAATTTATTTCTTAAGCACATAGTATTCTGATTTTACCAATGCATATAACCGTTTATGTGTATCCGTGAATATCATATATACGTATCAATCATACGCATTAACTCTATAAATTGTATTTCATAGGATTCAAGTACGCACTTGGTGTGACTCTAGGGCCCAACTTAAGACTCGGTAGTGGATCATATCCACAAGTACAACAGAGGTGCTAGTTACACATAAAGACTACCCTGGTATAAGTTGTGATAAATATCTGCAAGATGCTTACACGATTTTATCAGGACCACTCAGTGATAATACCGTACAGTCTGATCTCTTCGTCAAACCATGTCAAACTATAAAGCCTAGGGTATGGAAAATTGTCAAACCCTAATAGCTCGATTAGTATTTGTTGATATTAAACTCATAACCTTTAAGATCAAACTGACACTCAGTTAATCTTATTTACATTGGCTAAGGATTTCCAGGCTATAGTTATATCAAATAATTTTATGATATCAACCCCCTTATACTGGGAGAGACGAATCCTATCTTCGTAACTCAATATCTACTTATGTATCGGGATGCACCCAACAAGAACCGTTATGCACAACTCAATGAGAACTGTGGTTAGGTAAAAGTCTAAGTATACCTATACTGACATGTAAGATATTGCACTGATGCCTCAAGTCAAGAGACTACTTCGTACTATACCACTTTAGAACTTCTATTTGATAGTTAAGTATAATTACTAACTAGACGTTCTCAGCGAGTCGTTCAGTCAACTCATTAACTAATGAGTCACCTGTATACTATATCTTGATGTATCACATCAATGATCCAAGAGATGGATCATCATCCTACTAAAGAAGAAATAGAGTATACACTAGTCTTCCCAAAGTGATGAAGTCTCATTTTAACACTTTATCGACTAGGAACATTTTAGAATATACGTTTGTGACAAATCAGATCTCTTCATTATCATCATATCCGAAATGTCTGATAGTCTAGTATCATTCTAAGGACTTTATCTATATTAAAATATTAGATAAATACTGACCAAAAATAGTATACTTTCATTTTGAACAATGATGTTATATTCATATAGGTCCTATTATAATATACAATTATTACCTGTAGGGCACCTATATCTAACAATAATAACATCAAGAGAGCCATAAATATGTAATAACCAATATCTAGTGTTCAAGATTCTTCTTCAAAATCTAGAATCAATACTCTTGACCCCAACGGTCCACAAAGAGCCATGTTATAAATAATTTTCATGAAGCCATTTGATCCACAATATATTTGCTTTTATATAAATATGTATTGTTTAAATTCATTTACTTTAAACATATAATAACCTAATGTTGTTACTGCCATCACCACAACAATCGCTAGACTAGAATGCAAAAACAAGGTTTTCATGAGGAACCTTGGCTAGATCAATTTGGCATCAACAATGCACTACCACGGTTTTACTCTATGACAACGGTTCAATGGTAACGATTTCTAAGCGCTGCGCTTGACCCCAAACATGACTATTCTGCAACGCTTTTCACCGTTGTTTTTAGGTTTGAAGAGCACTTGCGTTGGAAGCGTTGCGGTTGGCTCCACTTTTGGGCATCTAATTTTTTAATGCCCGCTCAAACACTAAAATATAGATCGCGTGTTTTTGCTTTTTAATCAAATCCCCAAATTTAAACCCTCACTTTCTATGTTTCTTCTTGCCACCACCACATCCTCCCTTCAACGATCCATCTCTGATCCCTCTCCTCCTCCACCTAAGCCTCAGCCTACAAGACCATACCCTCCAGCCTCGTCCATGCTATTTCCCTCCATCCATCCAAGTGCTAAGGTTTAGTCTCGTATCTCTGCCTTTTCTCTTCGATCGGCCACCCTCACTTGAAGCTGAGCTCAATGTAATGTGGATGTCTGAATCTCTCATCTCTAATCTCTTAATCGTGTCTAATTTGATAACTTTTCTTCATGGCATCTTTGTTTAGGCATCGGAGAAGAAACTCTCGAACCCAGTGGGGAGATTAAGATCCATAAATTAGCCTTCAGTATTTGAGTTGGAGAGAACGTACGAAGATAGGAAATCCTCTGAGGTATTGATCGTCAATCTCTTGTTTAGACTCGTCGGTATTGGACTCATCCCCAACTATAAGAACCAGAAATGCGTAAAAAACCACTTCTGACGTACCAAACTCATACCTTAGTGCTTAGTAGATAATGTAATATAGCTAATATTATGTTTTTATTTCTAAATCTTGTAGAAATTGGAAGATCCTCTCATTAACGAGGCTTGAAAAGAGCTTGAAACAAATCTGGAGAAGGTGGAGTTTGACACGGTTGGTATGAAGGTGAGATATTCTTATACAGTGTTAAAAAGTTTTTTTTCCATCTCACTACAAGACTTTAATATAAGTATATAGTCTACATACTAACTCCTATGTGTCTCTACGTGCAACGAGTTCATGTTACCAAGTTTAAGGATTTAACATACTTTTTCTGCTATTTCTAATCATGAAGTTAACTTTTCATACTTTTGGCGATAACGCACAATTTCGATTCCATGTTGGAGTTCGATTATGACGCATGACAGGACACGAAAGGAGATGAATGCAAATAAGTTAAGAAATCATACGGATGGAGATCCCTAAAGTAAGCTACGTGCATGCACTAGATGCAAATGCAAACTAACCAGCAAATAACTAAAGATGCAGTGCAACCCTAAAATGATAATAGTGATGAATCACGCAAGGAATCACAAAAATATCAATACTCATCAATATAATTATAAATTCTCTACAACTCTCAAGGGATTGCAAAAAAAATCAATAGAAAATTGATATCCTATTTAGAGTTCACCTAAGGGCATAAGGAACTCACACCCAAATCGTCAAAGATCTAAATCAGGACCGAGCTGAGAGGTTCGTTGCAAACCCGAAGTACTAATCCACGAAGTTGAAGAAACTAGCTCTTAACTACTTAGATTTGACTTTATCACACACCTATAAGCAAAGGGACAATAATTCTACATAGCAAAAGTAACTTAGATCTGAAATAAACTTAGCAAGTCTAGGGTTTGAGAGCTCTGCTGAAGTTAAGGTTCGCACGAACAGTTTCGGATGGCGTGAATAGTGATCGGCATGCGCGTGAATAGTGATCGGCTAGAGGTGAACAGTGATCGGCTGCGTGAACAGTAACCCAGTGCTGAAGAGGGTTGAAGAATCGCATGAGTGATATTGGAACAGAGCGTGAACAGTATTTATCGTGGATAGAACAGTTTACAGGTACTGTTCATGTGAACAGTGACGCAAGATCATGAACTGATGTAGGTTTTGTTCGAGAGGAGGGTTGGATAGTTGAGGGTGTAATAAAGGGTTGTGATCTGATTAAAACAATTAAACAAAAATGGGCTTCACACTGTCCACAAACTCCCTCGCGTGGTAGAAGCTTTGTTTGTTTGAGTTCGAACACCCGAGCTAGAGTTTAAAGGCCAAGTGCAAAATGATTGATTGCCGAGTGTGTCAAGATCTCAATCTTTGGTCCTCCTTTTGGTAGCCATTAGTGACTATTTATAGAGAGGAATGGTAAGTAACTACCTCCTAGGAACGTGGGAAGTGGGTGCAACCGCTTCCACGTTTTAAGCTTTGGTGGCTAACTTGGTCAAGCAGTACAAGCGGACTTGACGTTCAGGCGAACATGATGAACTTGCAGGTGAGCTAGAGCATGCAGCGAACCTCGCAGGCGAAGTTAAGTGTTCAGCCAAACTTAACTTCGCTCAAGTGAAGCTCAGTGTTCAGGCGAAGCCATGTTATTAGGCAAATTAAGCTTTGCCCGTAGGGTCAAGTATTCGGACGAATTTGAATCTGCATGGTTGACTCAGGCGAAGCTACGTTATCAGGTGAACCTAGCTTGGTCAGCGAAGTCAAGTAATCAAGCAAACTTGACTTTGTGTGCGGAGTTTAGTGTTCAGGCGAACTTGTCTTGAAAGTTTAGGCGAACAAACAAACTTGGCTTTGTTCATGCGGACTTGAATGTTTAGGCAGAGTCAAGCATTCAGGTGAACTTGACTTTGTTAGCAGAGTCAAGTGTCCAGGCGAACTTGACTCTGTTCATGTGAACTTGAACGTTCAATCGCACTCTAGTCTTGTAGGCAGATTTTGAGCTTCCTTTGTTAAGAATAAAGGTAATTTTATTTGCCAACAAAACCCCCTTTAAAGTTTTCAAACCCAAATTAGGTTGCATGGGGTCTGAAATACTTTGAATATTTAAACTTGTAGAAATGGTCACCATTCAATAACTCAGACAAAGTGGGGAATTTTCTAGCAAACTTGGCCATTCTTATGAAGTTGGGCTCTTCAGGTGAGCTAAACATTCAGGCGAGCTAAGCGTTTAGGCGGACTTAGCATTGCAAGCGAACCAGACAACTATAGGTGAACCAAGTACTTATAGGCGCACCAAGTAGCTGCAGATGGGCTTCAAAGTCTTCCAGTCAAGGTGGTGATGGCATGTCAAATCACATTAAATATGATGTGACTTGGCCTCATCATTTCACACGCTCAATCTGAGCTGTTGTGTCGGATGGAAATCGAATCTCAGCCGTTTCTTCGATAATTAATCACGACCATTCATTTCAAAAAAATTGAATCTCAACCGCTCTGTTCAATTTGAACCATCATGTTGTTTGGATAGCAAATCTGGACCATTGAATAGAGAGTTAATCGCGACCGTTCATTTTAAAACAGTCGAATCTGAACTGTTTTATTCAATCCAAATCGCCGCTTCGGTGGGAAGTTTAATATGAACCATCGCTTTATTCGCCTATATATAGGCTTCATCTTCTTCACGAAGGAACACTTGTGCATTTGAACTTTCTTCACCTGAGTTCTTTAAAACATTCAAACAAATTTCCTTTGTGATTTTCTCCATAGCACCCAAGACCAAATCTGTTATCTCGAAGGGAAAGGGGAAGGCTTCCTCTTCGGACATACCTCACGTCGCTCCACCCTCATCAGGTAAACTTCCAAAGACTTTGTCTTTTTTTAAAGTTCTTTTACTGGCGCGAAAATGCTAAGGCTTGACGAAGATGAACAGGTGAAGTTCATTCTTCTGGAGAACGAAGAGAATCCTGAGTCGTTCTCTGATTCGTCATCTGAGTCTTCAGGAGAGGCATCACATTCTGACAACAATCCACGAGATAAGAGGCTTGACGAGTTCCTATGCCAACTCAATGCCTTGAAACTCTAGAAAAATATGAACGAACTGGGGGTTGTCTGACCATATACGGTTGAATAGGATACAGTCTCCTACCTAGCAAAGTTTAAGCACATGAGTCTAGTCCAGTTTGGTGGCAAAGGTTCTCCCTCGTAACACATCTACTATTTCCTGGCTCAAACAAGATTTCATACGGGGAACGATCCTATCTTGACCCGACTATTCATCGGAACCCTAAAAGGGGCAGCATTGTAATAGTTTCGCAAGCTAGAACCAAGCTTCATTAAATCTTGGGCTGACATGGAGAAGCTATTCTTGGCTCACTTCTTTGATGATGACACAGAGGTGTCAATGTCCACTCTGTTAGCTTAAAAATAGAGAAAAGGAGAGTCCATTAACGACTTTGCAAAAAGGTATAGAAATCAGTCACTGCGTTACCATGATCAGGTTTCTAAAGGTACACTCATCGAGATGTGCCGCAACAATATCTCAATCCATATTCTGTCCAAGAATGGAGCGGTTGAGACCCAAACTTGGAAATAGCTTATTCGCCAAGGTGAACAAGTGGAGAACATGCTCAAGAGGCTGGAGGCCGAAGAATCCTAACCTAAAAGAGGGGCTCCAGAACAGAGTTCATCTAGAAATCCCTCTCGGTCAAAGGGCAAGGAGACCATGGCTGTCGAGACTACTTCTGTCTCTAAGCCAGCTCAGAAGCAAAAAAAACTACCTCTTCTAAAGCACGCTTGCAGAAGTAGTATGACTTCAGAAAAGATCAAGTTGTTGCTATTTTCAATACACTACTCAAAAGCAACAAGATAAAGCTACCGGAGATAAAGCGACCTGAGGATGTGGATAAAATAGATTATCCCAACTATTGTGCGTACTACAGGATGGTTCATCATCCCACATCCAAATTCTATATCCTCAAGGATAAAATTCAGACCCTTTATGAAGCAGAGGTCCTAAAGAAGGAAACATCACACAAGAAAGTGACTATAAATATGGTCACCCTGAAGTTTGGGAAAGACCTCCCGGAAGTCATTGAGCCATCGGGAGTCATACCCATTCCCAAGGTAGAACTGAGGATTGTCAACACTGACTCTCACCATCAGCGAGAGAAAGGCTTGGTACCATAAACTATGCCATCAGAAAAAATAATATGGGTCCATCCCGATCTCCTAAAAGACGAGCAGTGGACTTCTAAGCCTTCAAAGAAGTCTAAAGGAAAGGCGAAGCTCTGCAATATTGTGTCTGCAATCCCAAACGATAACAAGGTGGAAGCAACTGCCCTCATTGACTCTGATGATGAGAAGACCACATTAGCTACTAGAGCATGAAAAGACTTCACTAAACAATACCCTCCAATAGTGGAGAATCCCTCGAAGTCATCGGCAGAATCATCACCAACAATTCAGCTAGTGCCCGAGAAGTCCAAGCAGAAAGAGGTGTGTATAACAAAGAAATGAGAAAGGAGACTCCCGCAAGCTCAAGTAGTCAACCTTTTTGGTTCGATGTTCTCACGCAGCTAGCTAATATTCTGGCAAGGATCACTTTGTATGAGCTCTTGTGGCTATCCAAATCCACCTGGGAAGCTCTATGAGAAGCGCTAGCTCACACTAAAACTTTCATAACTCATGTTCTACCTGCTCCTGAAGAGGAAGAACGAAAAGGGTGCCCTCAGTGCTGTCTGGCATCCAACCAACAAGTTCCCTACATCACCTTCACTCCTAACAACATGCTTATCAAGACTACGAAACATGACTGGCCATAGTACTTCACTGGGGACATCGGCTCCGCTAGAGTGGATAAAATCCAAGTGGATCCAGGGTCCGCACTGAGCATCATTCTCCTAAAGCTCATTCATTACTTGGGGATACCTCAGAAACATTTCTCTATGACAAGCACTACCATCTTTGGCTTTAATGCCACTGGAACTCGTCCATTGGGGAAATTTTGCCTCAAATGCTAGCTGGGCGACATGAAGACAGAAGTGACCTGCTACGTAATTAATACAGAACCTTCCTATAACATGCTATTGGTCAGCCATGGATCTATAGAAATCTGATTATCCTATCCACATTGCATCAATGCATGATGTATGTGGACGATTATGATCAAGTGAAGATGGTGTATGCAGAAAAGTGACCCGTCAAAGGGGTCAAGAACTATTTCACTAACTCTTTGTTATACGAAGACTGTGAATCGGAGGAAGAACCACCGATCAAGGAATTTGATAGTGGCAATGAGGCCGATAGTGAGTCCGAATATGATGAGGGTCTTGTCTTGAACGATATTGAACCCATTGTAATCCGCTATGAAAGCCCTAATATATGTAATGCCGATGAAGTAGACAAAATTGTCCTAAATAAAGATTATAATTTTGCTTACTTGTCATCTGTTGATTCAAAGTCCAGTACTGACGAGTCTAGCGATCTAATTTTAAGGTTGTATACTAACTCTTCTTTACACTTGCCTGCGCATTCGTCATTTGTAACAAATAAACAATCGATCGAGTCCTTACGAGCCTTCTTTATTATACCAACTTGAGATGGTAATTAGCAATATATTATTTTTGGAAGGGTAAATCAGCCCCTGCGCACACTTTAGGATGATTCAGAAGAAGATGAGCTCGCTCCTCAATTCTCGTACTATGAACAAACGACGTTATGCATGATTGAGAAAATGGATTATGACTTCGCTCACAATGAGGGTTTGAATTTCGACAAAGGACGAAGAAAGCTGTTACGACTCTTTGTTCCCAAAGAAAGCCCGACGATTATTATCATCAAACTAGGAAGAGGTCTTGGTTACGTCTCTCCTTCATTAGAACAGTGATGTGACTCTACAAAAGAGCTTGAAGAAGTTTGCTCTGCAGATCCTTATCCCCCATATTTATCTGAAGTACTTTATCCTCAAAGGGAGGTTCGCGTTATTCAAACCGACCTCTCCATTGAGCACTTACATGTCAATCTCATGCTTCATCGTAAAGCAAAACCTGGTTGTCCTCTCTGACTTCGGTGGAATCAATTGTAGCCATGTTAACTGTGAGATTTTTGAACACAATACCTACACTAACATCAACTTTACCAGAATGTCAAAGTTCGTTGGAAAATTCCCCACTTCGCCTGCCACTTCGCCTGAAGATCATTTCTGTGAGTTTAAATATTCAAAGTATTTTAGACCCCATGCAACCCAATTTGGATCTAAAAACTTTGAAGGGGTTTTGTCAGAAAATAAAATTGTATTTATTCCTAACAAAGGAAGCTCAAAGGTCCGCATGCAAGACTGTAGTGGGTCTGAACATTCAAGCTCGCATGAACAGAGTCAAGTTCGCCTGAACACTTGACTCTGCTAGCAAAGACAAGTTCGCCTGAACACTTGACTCTGCTAGCAAAGTCAAGTTCGCCTGAATGCTTGACTCTGCCTGAACATTCAAGTTTGCATGAACAAAGCCAAGTTTGTTTGTTCGCCTAAACTTTCAAGATAAGTTCGCCTGAACACTTGACTCCGCACATAAAGTCAAGTTAGCATGATTACTTGACTTTGCTGTCAAGCTAGGTTCGCCTGATAATGTAGCTTCACCTGAATCAACCATGCAGATTCAAATTCACCCGAATACTTGACCCTACGGGCAAAGCTATGTTCGCCTGATAACATGGCTTTGCCTAAACACTGAGCTTCGCCTGAACAAAGTTATGTTCGGCTAAACACTTAACTTCACCTACGAGGTTCGCCTACATGCTCTAGTTTGCCTACAAGTTCATCAAATCATGCTTCCTAAATGTACGAGAGAGACCTAGGACAAAGTCCATGCTAACATCTTACCATGGAGCAAAAGGTATAGGTAAAGGAGTGTACAGACCTATGTTCTGCTTCCTACCCTTAGCAACCTGACGTACCTGATAGTGTGAAATAACCCTCGTGACATCTCGCTTAACACTTGGCTAGTAAAATCTAACCTCAACTAATATCGTCGTCTTATCTCAACCAAAGTGTCCAGCAGCACCCCCCCCCTCGCGCGTGCATTTCTCAAATTAGATGATTGTTTGAATCGAAAGTTGGTTTATTTATTGAATTCATTACACATTTATCAATTACAATAAATTCAAAAGAGTTAATCTTTTTATAAGACCACTCGCTTACACAAATAAAACAAGAATTACAACTCTCTTCAAATCCATGCAGAGGAAGTTTATCACTCGCTGCTTACGTGGGATCTTTGGCTGTGCTGGGGACGTGTTAGTCCGTACACCGTCACGGATTAGATCCGGTTGACAAAAATTTTAATGCACTTGCTTCATAAATGAAACAATCGCGAAAGTGATAATCTCAACCAAGTGGGATTACAACTCTTCTCGAGATTAAAATAATGTTTAATCTCAAGGAATGATGAAACGGGCCTCAGATCCTTCGAATAGCTCCCTCCTTATGCTGAAGTTTGCTAAGATCTGCTAGCCCTCCTCTAAAATTCATGGTTCACTCTCCAATTTGATAGCACCTCAACTCTTGATTTCAGATCCCTTTGAATAGAGGCCCTAGGCTTGTATTTATAGGCTTCGGTTAAAGCGTTTTCGGATAAGAATTGATGATTTGATCTTATCTTCAATTAAAAACCACTTAACCATATTTAGATATAGCCTCAAGGCAGTTAGGAAGGCTCTGGAACGAAAGAATCCCGAGAAAACTAACGAAAATAAGTTTTCGGTGTTTCTGGGCATGAGCCACAATATGGTGGCTCGGCCAAGGCCGAGCCACCTGGCCTTGGCCGATTCATTTTGATGCGACTCGGCTGCTAGGGCTTTTTTGATTTAGTCTTGTTCTATTGTTTTGCGCATTTCGTCATTTCGTTGACTCGTACGCTTTATTAGCTTGCTTCGTGCACTCATTAGCACAGATAATCCATTTGACTCAGATAATAATGTTCATCACCTTCTCTTCATTTTGAGCTGTGCGTTGGAACCTATAGGTAATTTTTTACGCCTATAAATACCTCCTCCAAAGTATTTCAGTATCATTCTTTTATAGAGGAGTCCAGAATACTTTGGATATGATACGCCCAACCTTCAATTCGTCGACTTCTTCAGCTTTTAGTCTATTTAGTATTTTGTCAAATAGCTAAAATTCTTTCGGTGCTGTGTTTATCTTCTGACCATTGTCGAAATCTTAAACTGAGACTAGCATGTTGATATCTGAATTAGCTTGTATCATTAAATTGACATTGAAATGATCATCTTTGTTTTCGTCAAAAGTTGGTCTCATTGTGGAATTCATTATATTTTTTGATTGTTTACAATGAATTCAAAAGAAAATAGTCTTTTTTAGAAGACCTCTCTTACACAATAAGAAGAAAATTATAACTTCCTACAAAATAACACAGAAATCGTTTATCAACTTCTACTTTTATGGGAACTTAGCCTGTGTTAAGGGTGCGTTAGCACGTGGACCACCAAATCATAGATTCTGATTGAATTGTGAAGGCTTTAGGGATTCTTTCTTCGTTTATCGAAGTAAGAATTTGAAGCGAATATCTTATCGATGTAAGATGTTCACTCTTGTAAAGATCAAGTAAGAGCTTAGATTTCTAGGAATCACTGAAAGCTTTAAAAGCATTTGTGAGGAATGAAGACTCTCTCTCTCTTGCTCAAATTCACCAAAAGCTCAACTCTCTCTGCTCTAATTTTGCTCTCCGTGCCTGGCTCCCGTGTATAGGAAGGTATTTATAGCCTCTGGAAGTCATAACTGTTAGAAATAATATAAAATAACTGATGTTAACTTTCTCCTTTAGTGCATAGTGGATACACTGATGTGGCTAAAGGAGGTAGCTTTTTTAGCTTTCATCACCACTCCTACTATCTTTAATTGTCATTATTTCAGCGGTTATGGGTGTGATTTCTGCTTGTAACTCCCTCCACGTTCATAAGTGATCCCCAGCAGTTAATAAGCTATGTGGGCCACATGAAACTCAAGAAAACTATTAAAAAATAACGTTTTTAGCTTTTTAGTGTGCGCGGTAGTCGTATTTGCCGCGCATTGCCGTAGCAATTACCACTACCGCGCACCTCCGAGACAGTGTGTGTTATTTCGGGTATTTTGGCTCTAACTTCCTCGTCTGATCTTGGAATTAGGTGATCCAAGATGCGTTGGAAAGATAAAGAAGAGATATACAACTTTTGTCTTTTGAGCTTCTTCAGATTTGGATCGTATTATGACTTAAACTGTCATGTATTGCCGTGGCAGTTACCACTGCCGCGCACCTTCGAGACAGTTTGTGTTATCTCGGGTATTTTGGCTCAAACTTTCTTGTCCGATATCGGAATGAGGTGATCCAAGATGCGTTAAAAAGCTAGCGAGGAGCTCTACAAATTCCTATAGGCGAGACACTCTCTTTGTTTGTATGTCACCTTACACTGCTGCGCCTATGCGCGGAAGTATACACTACGGCGCACCTCCGAGGCAGTTTGCATTATCTCGGGTATTTTAGCTCTAACTCCTTAGTCCGATATCAGAATAAGGTGATACAAGATGTGTTTGAAATCTAAAGAAGAGCTCTACATCTTTCTATAGGCAAGGCACTCTCTTTACTTGCACGTCACATTCCACTTCCGTGCCTATGCACGTCAGTATACACTATTGCGCACCTCCGAGGTAGTTTATGTTATCTCGGGTATTTTAGCTCTAACTCCCTTGTCCGATATCGGAATAAGGTGATCCAAGATGCATTGGAAAGCTAACGAAGAGTTCTACAACTTACCATAGGTGAGACACTCTATTTGCTTGCACGTCACCTTCCACTACCGTGCCTATACTGTTTGTGTCAAAAGTTGCCTTTTCCATTGCTTTCAAAACCTGCTACACCGTTTATCGATTACAAGTTCAAACTGAAAGAAAAGTTGATCTTTTTATAAGATCCTCTTACAAGGGAAAGTAAAGATTACAACTTTATCAAACAAAACGCAGCAGAAGTTTATCTCCCGCTGCTTTGCGTGGGATCTTTGCCTGTACCGAGGACGCGTTAGTCCGTGGACCGCCGCAGATCAAACCCGATAGATAATTGATTACGCTCTTGTTTCACGAAGGAAACAATTACGGAAGCGACAATCACGACCAAGCGAGATTGTGGCTCTTCTCGAGATTAAAACCAAGTTTAATCCGGAGGAAGGAAGGAGAAAGAATCACAAACCTTTCGAAGGGGTTTCTTTATGAAAGTGTTCGCCAAGATCTGGTGATTCTCCTCTGAAATTCGTGGTTAGCTTGGCAATCTGACAGCAGCTCGCCTTCTCCCCAAAAAAATCTCATATCCTCTTTAAAGAAGACCCTAGGTTTCTATTTATAGGCCTTTGGAGATATCCTTTTGCATAAGAATTAGTGTTCAAACGTTATTTGTAGTTAATAACCCTTTACACGCGTTTAGGGATAACCTCAAAACAGTCAGGGAGGTTCTGGGATGAAAGAATCCTTAAAAAACATCAAAATCCGTGTTTGGAGAGGTTTTGTATTCAGTAAGAGTCCTGGTGGCTCGGAACTGTGCGAGCCACCATTTGGTGGCTCGGCCACCCAATGGTGGCTCGGCCACCAATTGCTGGCTCGGCCACCAATTGCTGGCTCGGCCACCTGCCAGCCACCATTTGCTGGCTCGGCCACCTGTCGGCCACCATTTGCTGGCTCAGCCACCGATTGTTGGCTCGGCCACCTGCCGGCCACCATTTGCTGGCTCGGCCACCGATTGCTGGCTCGGCCACCTGTCGGACACCATTTGCTGGCTCGACCACTATTTGTTGGCTGACGAGTGCGCAGGTTACTTAGTTTACCGTTTTGGTGACCGATGAGCGTGCGGGTTACTTGGTGGTGGGCGGTGAGCACGCGGGTCATGTCATCAATAGTTCATTGATTCGCTGGTCGATGTCTGATAATCCTCTCTAACTTAGATAATAGCGTTCATCGCCTTCTCTCCGTTTTGAGCTGTGTGTGGATACCTATAGGCATTTTTAGACGCCTACAGATACCCCCTCCAAAGTGTTTCAGTCTCGTTTCTTTTATAGAAGAGCCTAAAATACTTTGGATGTGATAGGCCCTATCTGCAGAAAGACCTTTAATGGGCTTCATCTCTTGACTCCTTCAGCCTTCAATCTATTCAGCGTTCTGTCGAATAGATGAAGTTTTTTACGGTTCTACGTTTATCGTCTGACCGCTGTTGAAGTCTTGAATTGAAACTTGATGTGTAAGTTTCTGAATTTAGCTCTTATCGTTGAGTTGACTTTGAACTGATCATCTTCGTCGGGAATTCTGATTGTAATTGAACTCCTTGGAATCATCTTTTGCCTTATTTTGGCAAAATTACTGATGCGTTGACCGGCATCGACCTTTACTGTAACGCGTTGTCCGGCGTTGATTTTAGTTGTAACGAGTTGACTGGCGATTGATACGGTTTATACTCGTACGTTTGCTGGAATCTTCACAGTTTAAGCTCTTAAGGTGTTGGAGCATGGCGGTCCCAAATGTTGGGCTGCAGGACCAACTATTAAAGCTGATTCATCTGCACGTGTGGATCTTATCCCGAATTTGTTGGATGTCTAAGTCACGAGACCAACTAATGAAGTTGATGCGTCAGTGACTTTCGCATATATAGGATTTTTGGCAAACCCTCAGCCATCAACGGGTTTGACGAGCCTTTACCGACTACCGTTTGAATCGGGCTAGCACGCGGATTATTTAAGTCCGTCCCGCATGTGACGTTATGCTAAAAGAGTTAACTCTCTTAGTGCTATGATATTGAATACATAGACTTCGTCTTTCTCACGTGAAAAGACTAAACGGTGATGCGTATTAGGCGTAGACTTTAAGGTTTTTTGGCAAACCCTCAGCCTTCAACGGATTTGACGTGCCTTTACCGATTACCGTTTGAACTGGGCTAGCCTGTGAATCATCTGGGTCCGTTTCACAAGTAACGTTGTGCTAAAGGGATGAACCCCTTTAGACTTGATGCTACGAATTTGAATACATAGACTTAGTCATTTTCTTACGATAAAAGACGAACCGGCAGCGCGTATTAGGCGCCGACTTATCCCTGCTTAGGCTTCGGGATAAAATTCCCCAGACTCAGATTCTGGTATTTTTTTCAATCGGTGAAAGACTAAACCGGCAGCGCGTATTAGTCGCCGACTTATCTCTGCTTAGGATTCGGGATAAAATTCCCCATGTGTGTGAAGCACGGATTTTGGCGTTATGAATAACAACCTACCACAATGTCGAATATGTGGGCTTTTGTTCTTTTTACGGTTAAGAACTAACCAACAACGCGTGTTAGGCGTTGACTTATCCCTACTTAGGCTTCGGGATAAAATACCCCAGACTGGATTCTGGTGTCTTTTTCAATCGGTGAAAGACTAAACCGGCTTAGAGTTGAAGGATGGTGTCTTCTTTTGGGGCGAAGACGAACCTGAAATGGGAGAGGAAGAATTTCATATTCTATCTCCTAACACTGAAGAGGAAGAATTTTATATTCTATCTCCAGTTGGAAAGGAGACTCGAGGTGGGATCTCCACCCCCAGAATCCGGAAAGGCAAAACTAGGAATGTGATCTCCACTTCGAGAATCGAAAAATTCGGGTAATCCTAACTGTTGGAATGTTTGATTACTGAACTAAAGGTGAATTTCTCGTTTATCGAGAGTGAATTGTGGTTTTGACCCTAACTGTAGGAAGGTTTGATCATTCGATTTGAAAGTGGACCTCTCGTTCATTGGAGGAATCGAAAGGGGATTTTGGCTTTGGTCCTAACTGTAGGAAGGTTTGACCAAGTGGGCAGTAGGAGTGGGAGTACAAATCACAATGGGAGTGTTGACTTGTACCAATTACTCAATGAGGATTCTTGGTGTTGAGCGATAAGAACTTAACACGATTAAGACATTAAAATTCCGAGTACTATGTCCGGACTCTAACATTGAGGATGTTGAGTGCACAGATACAACGAAAGTTTGAGCGGATTTAACCACAAGGAATTGTAGTGGTCCTACCGTTAATTAGTCTGATCGGTGGGGGATTTTGTGGTAGAAGATTGTGAGTCGTCAAACACCAATGGGAATTTTGTGAGGGAAGATTGATCCAACGAGGTGATCGAATCTCGTTTCAGCAAAAGAGTGTTTGAAAATCATAGTGGGGGTTTAGTATTTATCACCCCTTTTTTTGTAATGATAGGGTTATCCCTAAGAAAGCTACATGTAGCATTCTTCTGGGAACTTCCCGTTACATGAATCATCCACCCCCAGCTTTTCTTGAGAAACTGGGTTTATCATTGTATCAGTTACATGATTAGGTTATCCTTAAGAATATCAAAAATGACACCCTCCAGGAATTTCCCGTGGAAGAAAGGAAATAGGTTAGACTCATACACCTATTGGAGTATCGAGGAGCAGTTTATACTCGTATACTCTTCGGAGTGCGGCGGAGAAGCAGTTTATACTCGTATACTCTTCGGAGTGCATTCTCATTCGACTCATTTCGGCGTTATGATGCCGGCATCGACCAAGGCTTGAATGTTGTTCTTGAGAGCAAAGCAAGCCTTGATAGGATGAAGGATCCTCCTGTGGTACACACAGTACTTTGGATCCGCAGTATTGTCAGCTTTCTCCTGATTTGTGATAGGTGGTAGCTTGATCTTATTGTTTTCAAGGAGGTATTTGAAGATAGTCGGAACCTCTTCAACCTTGAAGGAGTACTCTTTTTGGAGTCTCGGATCCGGAGTCTTTCGCTGCTTCTGAGGCTGCTGTTGTGACGTCTGATTAGAGTTAATAGACGCTGCAGGTATCTTCTCTTTACCATGAGAAGAAAAACTTGAGTTTGGACGGTTAGCTGTCGGCTAGCTTCTCTCGGCCTTCTTCCTTCTGATGAAGCGTTCGGCTTGTTCTCCGTGCACCTTCAACTCTTTCCAAGTATTGGATGGTACGACCCCCAGTGCTTCCAGGATGTCAATGGAAAGGTTATTATGGCATGTTTAGAGGATGAACTCCTCCATGACCGGATCTCGGCAATTCATTGCCTTGTTGCGGAAGCGTTTAACAAAGCTGTCAACTGACTCCCCATCCTTTTGCTTTTCGTCCAAAAGGGCTCCGATCGACACTTCGGTATCATCATCAAAGAAATTATTAAGGAACAAACTCTCCATGTCGTCCCAGGTATTGATACTTCCTGGCTTAAGCCGGCGGTACCAATCAAATGCAGCCGTGCGAAGGGTTCCTACGAACGATCGCACCATCAGAGGTTCATTGCCCGAAATGATTCCCAAGTGAGACTTAAAATAAATTAAGTGCTGGGTAGGGGAGCCCCTCCCATCGAACAGCGTGAAGTTAATCAGACTGAACTTCGGTGGGTATGGGATGGAGTCCCACTCTTTCGGGTAGGGACATGGAATATCGGTCTTTTTTACTTCTTGGGCAGACATCAAAGCATTGATTTTGCTTTCCAAGTCTTTCATCTTAAGGTCTTCACCTACCTCTCTCTTCTGGCGATTTTGAGGATGGACATTGGGGCCACCCCCAGTGTTCTGGTCAAAGGGAGGGTCGTCAGCGTTGATATTTTCCTCCACTTCTGAGTCGCTATCGATTTGATGAGTGATCGGGCGACGACTAGATTCACCACGTTGGCTTGTCAACTGCTGGAGCTGTTGTGCATGTAAATCTTTAACGCGTTGTACAGCCATCTCCATTTCGATTTTAAAATCTTCTTTCTGCTTTGCCAAAGCTTCTTGAAGAAGTTGAGCCATCTGTTCAGCGGTGATCATGAATGCCTCTCGAGTCTGTCCCGTACTGGACACAGTGGCATCCGAGGCGATCGCTGAGTTAGCATCTGATGCCTCATCGTCTGAGGACTGTCCTCTTTGAATTCTTTTGTAATTTCTGGGCCTAATAGCCCCGGTTCGTAGCCGAGTCAATCGTTGGGACATTTGCGGAAAAGGTTCAGGACTGTAGCGTCACGTGGATTTTCCTTTTTCTGCCATGTTAATCGTGAATTCAGGAAGTTCACGTTCTTGAATGGCTGGCTTTCTTTTACGAAAATGTTCTTGCTTGTGTCTTACCGTTTCCGTAGAAAGTCTTTCAAACACTGAAGTCCTTTGTAAGGCGGTCTTGGAACAGTTATATTCTGACAGTACCGCCTTAATAAGTTTAGTACATGGACAACGAGAATCCGTTTCCCGTGTATTTCTCTTCCGAGATCTATTCATACCCCCGACTTGGTAGTACAACTCGTCGATGTGGTTATCGGAGCAACCTATCTTGTGTTGGCATAATTTTCCCAATTTAACATCGTCGTCTTCTGATGAATAAGGCTCTCTTTGAGGGCGTAATGCCTTGTCATTATTTTCAAGAGTCGCTCGTTTGAAACTACGCCTTCGTGCGCGTGAGGACCCAACAGGCTCTTGAACTTCTACCCGCAATCCGAGTCGGGTGGCTATTAGTGGTTTCTCTGTAAGAGAGATCTTCGACTTACTGGGGAGTCGCGTACGACCCCCAGTCCGACAACCCATATCGGGTTCATCTTTATGCAAAGGACCAAGATGATCCATAATGCTTATTTTGAATCGGGACAGGTCCACACTGCCACTGGGTTCCATTGAGGGTGAGGGAGTGATCGGAACAGGAACAGGGGCTGTTGGAGACCCGAAAACAATCGGGGAAGATGACTTTTTTGTAGACAAGTCACAGCTGGCTCGGAAGTGACGCGGGCCAGCAACTGGTGGCTCGGCCTTGGCCGAGCTAGGGTTTGGCGGTTCGGCCTTAGCCGAGCCAACACTTGATGACTCGGCCTTGGCCAAGCCAGGATTTGATGACTCGGCTTTAGCCGAGCCAGGGTTTGGTGGCTCGGCCTTGGCCGAGCCAGTAGCTAGTGACTCGGCCCTGGCCGAGCCAGTAGCCAAGGACTTGTTTTTTTTGGGCCTGGTTTTGGATTTTGGCCTCCAAATCTGACGTGGTTTTGTTGGCTTATTGTCTGGACTATCTGTTTGTAGCTTTCTGGCTTCTTACAACAGAATTCTTGCGTGCGCGAGTAAAGCATGGTGTTTCTTGATCCGTTCCTCAAAAGTCGAACGTGTCCTCTTAACGGGGACCCATTCATTCGCCGTTGATTTAGACCAGTTGCCAGCTTGCTGTCGTGGTGGTTGGCGTCTTCTAGACTTCAGATCCGCTTCATAGCGGATTCCATCAACCGGCTCGGAGGCTTTAGCCAATTGGCGTGCGAGGCGTTGGCGCCTTCTTTGACGCGCCCTTCTGGATAAGGTTGGCTCGCCTCCTGTAGCAGCTTCAGCTTCGCAAGGTGTGCCTTGAGCCGCTGCGGGATGAGGTTTTTGATTTTGGACCTTCAGATCCAAGTGTCCTCGATCTTTCCTCGTGGAGTTTCTCCTATTCCTACGAGGGGAGGATGATCGGGATGAGGAGGACAAGTATTCTTCATACTTTGCTTGGTCGAACTCATATTCGACCTCCTCGTTGATCGGGATGATGATATTTGGTTGCGATACTACAGCTTTTGCAGAAAAGCTGTCGGCTCCCACTGTGGTCGCCAGTTTGTTTGTGTCAAAAGTTACCTTTTCCATTGCTTTCAAAACCTGCTACACCGTTTATCGATTACAAGTTCAAACTGAAAGAAAAGTTGATCTTTTTATAATATCTTCTTACAAGGGAAAGTAAAGATTATAACTTTATCAAACAAAACGCAGCAGAAGTTTATCTCCCGCTGCTTTGCGTGGGATCTTTGCCTGTGCCGAGGACGCGTTAGTCCGTGGACCGCCGCAGATCAAACCCGATAGACAATTGATTACGCTCTTGTTTCACGAAGGAAACAATTACGGAAGCGACAATCACGACCAAGCGAGATTGTGGCTCTTCTCGAGATTAAAACCAAGTTTAATCCGGAGGAAGGAAGGAGAAAGAATCACAAACCTTTCGAAGGGGTTTCTTTATGAAAGTGTTCGCCAAGATCTGATGATTCTCCTCTGAAATTCGTGGTTAGCTTGGCAATCTGACAGCAGCTCGCCTTCTCCCCAAAAAAATCTCAGATCCTCTTTAAAGAAGACCCTAGGTTTCTATTTATAGGCCTTTGAAGATATCCTTTTGCATAAGAATTAGTGTTCAAACGTTATTTGCAGTTAATAACCCTTTACACGCGTTTAGGGATAACCTCAAAACAGTCAGGGAGGTTCTGGGACGAAAGAATCCTTAAAAAACATCGAAATCCGTGTTTGGAGAGGTTTTGTATTCAGTAAGAGTCCTGGTGGCTCGGAACTGTGCGAGCCACCATTTGGTGGCTCGGCCACCATTTGGTGGCTCGGCCATCCAAAGGTGGCTCGGCCACCAATTGCTGGCTCGGCCACCAATTGCTGGCTCGGCCACCTGCCAGCCACCATTTGCTAGCTCGGCCACCAATTACTAGCTCGGCCACCTGTCGGCCACCGTTTGCTGGCTCGACCACCGATTGCTGGCTCGGCCACCTGCCGGCCACCATTTGCTGGCTCGGCCACCGATTGCTGGCTCGGCCACCGATTGCTGGCTCGGCCACCTGTCGGCCACCATTTACTAGCTCGGCCACCATTTGCTGGCTGACGAGTGCGTAGGTTACTTAGTTTGCCGTTTTGGTGACCGATGAGCGTGCGAGTTACTTGGTGGTGGGCGGTGAGCACGCGGGTCATGTCATCAATAGTTCATTAATTCGCTGGTCAGCGTCTGATAATCCTCTCTAACTTAGATAATAGCGTTCATCGTCTTCTCTCCGTCTTGAGCTGTGTGTGGATACCTATAGGCATTTTTAGACGCCTACATATACGTGTCGGTGTACCTTGTCATGAGTATTCATGTTGTTCTTCTATGTTGTTTCACATGTTCTTTTGCTTCTTTTGGCTTTAGATGATCCTTTATTACTTAGATAATGATATTCATTGTCTTCTCTTTATCTTGAGTTATATTTGGATATCTATAAGTATTTTTAGACCCCTACAGATACTCCCTCCAAAGTATCTCAGACTCAATCTTTTATAGAGGAGTCTGGGATACTTTGGATAAGACAAGTCTTGTTTACAATCCCTTTAGTATTTAGTTAATAAGATCATGTAGAAGGACCTGTGAACGGCTTCAACTCTTGACTTCTTCATCTTTTAGTCTACTCAGTGCTTTGTAGAATAGCTAAAATTCTTCCGGTGCTGCGTTTATCGCTTGACCGTTGTCGAAATCTTGAACTAAAACTAATGTTTTGATTTGTAAATTAGCTCTTGTCGTTGAACTGGTATTGAACTGATTATCTTCATTAGGAATTCATATCTGGATCGCAATTGAATCCCCTGAGATCATCCATTAAATTGGACTTTTTTCCTTAGCCTTATTTTAGTGAAAATCATTAACACATTGATCGGCATCAATCTTCACTGTAACACGTTAACCAGTGTTAACATAGTTTATACTTGTACGTTTACTAGAGTCTACAAATTTTATGCTCTTAAGACGTTGGAGCATGGCGGTCCCGAGTGTCGAGACTGCAGGACCAATTTTTAAAGTTAGTTCCTCTACAAGTAAGGATTTTATCCTGAGTTTGTCGAATACTCAAGTCACGAGGCTAACTAATAAAGCTGGTGCATCAGTGAGTATCATATTTATAGAATTTTTGGTAAACCCTCAGCCATCAACGGGTTTGATGAGCCTTTACCGACTACCTTTTGAATCGGGCTAGCATGCAGATTGTTTAAGTTCATTCTGTATGTAATGTTGTGCTAAAAAAATAAACTCTCTTAGACTTAGTGCTATGATGTTGAATACATAGGCTTGGTCGTTTTCGCGGGAATGGACCACCCGGCAACACGTGTTAGGCGTAGACTTATCTCTAATAAGGGATTAAGATAAAGTCTCCCATGCATCAAACATGGATTTGGAAATGTTGATGGGTTACGTCTTTTTGGTTAAAAGATGAACCTGATACTGGAGATGAAGAATTTGATATTCTATCTCCTGGTCTCTTTTTTATTGGTAGAGATGAATATGATACTGGAGAGGAAGAATTTTATATTCTATCTCTTTGTGTATTTTTTGTTGGTAGAGATGAACCCGATACTGAAGAGGAAGAATTTTATATTTTATCTCCTGGTCTCTTTTTTTGTTGGTAGAGATGAACCCGATGTCGAAGAAGAAGAATTTTATATTTTATCTCCTGCTATAAAAGAAACTCAAAGTGAGATCTCCACGTAAAAAATCCGAAAAGGCAAAACTAAGAGTGGGATCTCCACTTCGAGAATCTGAAAGATTTTGATAACCCTAATAGTCGAAAGGTTTGATTACCCAATCTGAAGGTGAATTTCTCGTTTATCGAGATGAAATTCTGACTTCGGCCCTAACTGTTTAAAGTTTGACCAGGCAAAAATTTTGAAACGACCCTAACTGTTTAAAGGTTTGATCGTTCAATTTGTGGACCTCTCGTTCATGGAAAAAATCGAGAGGGGATTTTGGCTTTAGCCCTAACTGTTTAAAGGTTTGACCAAATAGGGATTTGAGACGATCCTAACTGTTTAAAGGTTTGATCGTTTAATTTGTAGACCTCTTGTTCATGGAAAAAATCGAGAGGGGATTTTAGCTTTGGTCCTGACTATTTAAAGGTTTGACCAAATGGGGATTTGAGATGATCCTAACTGTTTAAAGGTTTGATTGTTCAATTTGTGGATCTCTCATTCAAGGAAAAAATCGAGAGGGAACTTTAGCTTTGGTCCTGACTGTTTAAAGGTTTTACCAAATGGGGATTTGAGACGATCCTAACTGTTTAAAGTTTGATCGTTCAATTTGTGGACCTCTCGTTCATGGAAGGAATCGAGAGGGGATTTTGGCTTTAGCCCTAACTGTTTAAAGGTTTAACCAAATAGGGATTTGATATGATCCTAACTGTTTAAATGTTTGATCGTTCAATTTGTGGACCTCTCGTTCATGAAAAGAATCAAGAGGGGACTTTAGCTTTGGTCCTGACTATTTAAAGGTTTGACTAAATGGGGATTTGAGACGATCCTAATTGTTTAAAGGTTTGATCATTCAATTTATGGACCTCTCATTCATGGAAGGAATCGAGAGGGGATTTTGGCTTTGGCCCTAACTGTTTAAAGGTTTGACCAAATGAGGATTTGAGATGATCCTAACTATTTAAAGGTTTGATCGTTCAATTTGTGGACCTATCGTTCATGGAAGGAATCGAGAGGGGATTTTGGCTTTGATCCTAACTATTTAAAGGTTTGACCAAGCAAACGGAGGGAGTGGAGGTACATATAATAGTAGGAATGTAGATTTGCACAAATCACTCAGAAGAGGTTTTTGGTAACCAGTGACAAGGCTTTAACACAAAAAGGGGTTTGCCAATTGTCATGGATTAAAATTTTGGGTGTTGTGTCAGAGCTCAATAGTGGGAGTGTTAAAGGCTCGGACATAGCGGGAGTTTAGGTGGATTTAAACACGAAGCATTTTGGTGGACCCACCATTAGTTAATTTGATCGGTGAGGGATTTTATGGTGGAGGACTGTGAATCATCAAGCACTCCACAAGACCGTAGGAGTTTCGTGAGGAAAGACTGACCCGATGAGGTCATTGAATCTCATCTCAACGAAAGAGTGCTTGGAAAGTCATGGTGCGAGTTGGCGAAATTGATCCCGATGATTGAAACCAACCAAGAATCGGATGAAGGAAAAGCAAATGGGACATGCTTCATCCTTGAAGGATTTCAAAGTTTCATTAAGGAAGATTGACTTGACGAAGTCATTGAATCTCATCTCAATGAAAGAGTGCTCTGAAAATCATAGTGGTATAGTTTTAATCATTTTAGACATGATTAAATAGCCACAGCGAGAGGTTATTAATCATTTTTATCATGATTAAGAGTGGATTATTCAGATGATTGGTTTTCACATTGAATAATTAATTAGTTTCAGGTTATCCTTAAGAATACCATATATAGCATTCTCCAGAAACTTCTCGTTAAATAGGTTACATTGAATGTACTAGGGATAGTACTTTTTCAGGAACTTTTTGTTTGTGAGCAATGTTTCTATTCTTGATACAGAATCAGGTCTTGGTTCCTGCCTTCGTATTCAGCCATGATAACCTCGTATCCACTCCCAGCTTTTAGGTGAACCTGAGTCTAATCATATTTGGTTACATTATTAGAGCGCTCAATTTAAGGAAGTAGTTTTTACCCTCTTATATCAGTCGGAGGTTCGGGAAACAGTTTATACTTGTATACCCTTTGAAGTGCATGGAGAAGCAGCTTATACTCGTACACTCTTCGGAGTTACATGGAGAAGCAGTTTATACTCGTATACTCTTCAGAGTTATATGGAGAAGCAATTTATACTTGTATACTCTTCGGAGTTATATGTCATCCTTATTTGGCTTGTTTTGCCGTTATGACACCGGAGTCAACTAAGGCTTGGATTTTGTTTTTAAGGCCAAAACAAACCTTGGTGGGATGAAGAACCCTTCTGTGGTACGTACAACAGTTTGGATCCGTAATCCTCTTAGCTCCCTCCTGATCTTTAATAGGTGGTAGCTCGATTTTGTCATTGGCGAGGAGGTATTTCAAGATGACTGGAACTTTATCATCTTCGAAAGAATACTCCTTCTAGAACTTCGGATCGGGAGTCTTCTGTTGCCTCCGAGGTTGTGGTTGTGATGTTTGATTGGCATTCATAGCGGTTGCAGGTGTCGTCGGTTGATTTCTCTCAGCTTTCTTTCTTTTAAGAAAGCGCTCGGCCTGTTCACCGTGTAGTTTTAACTCCTTCCAGGTTTTGGATGGTATAACCCCCAGGACTTCTAGGACATTAATGGAGAGATTGTTATGGCATGTCTGTAAGATGAATTCCTCTGTGCCAGGATCCCTGCAATTCATTGCCTTATTGCAGAAACGCTTGACAAAATTATTAACTGACTCTCCATCTTTTGTTTCTCATCTAGAAGGGTTCTGATTGACACTTCGGTGTCATCATTGAAGAAATTACTGAGGAACAAACTTTCCATGTTATCCCAACAGTTAACGTTCCCAGGCTTGAGATGTCGGTACCAATCAAAGGCGGGCCCACGAAGGGTGCCAACGAATGACCGGACCATCAAAGTCTCATTTTTAGATATCATGCCCCAATGAGACTTAAAATAAATCAAGTGCTGAGTAGGCGAACTCTTCCCATCAAATGGTGTTAAGTTAATCTGATTGAATTTTGCCGGGTACGGGATTGAATCCCATTCTCTTGGATAGGGACACGGAATACCCGTCTTCTTTACTTCCTGAGCGGACATCAAAGCATTGACTTTGTTTTCAAGGTCTTACATTTTCTTGTCCTCATCTTCCTCTCTCTTTGAGTGATGGTGAGGAGAAATAATTTGGCCACTCTCAGTATTATTAAGAGGTGCAATTGAACTACCCCAATATTGTTGTTGGGAGGATTCGTTGAACTACCCCCAAGTTATTGTTATTAGGAGGTGCATCAGTAAAAATGACTTCATCAACTTCTGGATCACTATCATCTGTAACATTTTGAGTGTGCCAGCTGGATTCAGCTTGTTGACTAGACTTAGAAGGTTAAAACCGTTGAGCTTGTAATTCTCTCATTTGTTGAATAGCCAACTCCATTTTCGTCTTCATCTCAGCTCTAATTTCTTCACGTTGTTTGGTTAGAGCTTCTTGAAGCATTTGAGCAAACTGATCAGGGGTGATTGTGAATGATTCACTGGCTTGTCCTACACTAGAGATTGTATCATCAGAGGCAACTGCAGAACAAGTATCTGAGAGTTCCTCATCTGAAGACAACCTTTCATGCATTCTTCTATAATCTCCGCGTCTAGTGACCCTTCACTGTAGCCGTGAGATTCTTTGAGAAAGGCCTTGATCAACTCTCCCTCCCAGAGAAAAATCAGGATCAAGGTTGATTGAATGTCGTTTTTCTCTGTCGGTCATGTTGATAATGACCTTTGGAAGCTCATCTTTTTTGAATAATAGGATTCTTTCTGTGAAAACGTCTCATCTTGGGTTTTGACGTCTCCGTAGAAAGTCTTTGAAACACAGCGACTCTTGTCGGTTCGGCTTTAGAGCAACTACATTCTGACAATACAGCCTTAATAAGCCTCTCACATACACAAGGTGGGCTTGTTTCTCGAACGGTCCTTTTTCATGACTTGTTTCCACCTTTAGTTTGATAGCACAGCTCATCAGTATGGTGACCAGTGCAACTTATCTTCTGTTTCTGTGTTTGAACCTTGTTGACATACACAGGATGACTTGTCGTCACCTCTGAGCGATCCAAGGTTGTATATTTAGATCTACACTCTCACGGGCATGGAGTCTTTACAGGCCCCAGTTGAGAAAAAATTGGAATTTTCCCCTCTTGGGATTGCTTTGTCCTAATAAGAGGGTACTTACGACCCCCAGGGTAAGAATCTACTCATGGTTCATTTATCGGACCCAAGCGTTCTTTGATTGGAGCTTTGCCTCGATCATCAGGTAAAGGACCAAGATGATCCGTCATTGTGACTTTGAATTTTGACATGTCAGGACTGACCCAAGGCTTCACCGGTGACGTAGCAGATGTGGTTGTAATAGACAGTCCAGGCACAGACGTCGATAGGGTTGAAGAGGAGACCTCAGCAACTTTTCTTTGGCCGCAATAGTGGAGAATACCGCGGTTGAAGGATGTGACCCACCAATTTGATTTTTGCATAAGTTCGAATTTAGGAATCCAAACTTTTCGATTCTTTGGTGATTCTTTAGACACCATTTCCTTTTTTCCTCCTCGTCTTTGTTGCAAGAGAGCAAGGGTATGAGCGGCGTTTGCACGTGCTTTTGTATGTGTTCTTTAAGGGTCCAACGAGCCCTTTTGACGAGAGTCCATTCCTTCGTTATAAGTTTAACAGAGATGTAAGTGGTTTGTCGTTAGGGTGACTAGACCACTTGATGCTTCCTCGACTCTAGGACCACATAGCAGCGAACCCCGTCGGTTTGTTCCAAGGCCTTAGCCATTAGATGAGCGAGGCGTTGGCGTTGTCTCTGACGAGCCCTCTTAGTCAGAGTTGGCGAACTTCGATCGAACGATTCCTTAATTAGGGAGGAATCACCGTAAGCAGAGCTTCTGGCTTTTAGGGTCGTCGGGATAATGTTGCGAGGGGAGGCCTCGGCAACGATTGGGTGAGAGTCTTCACCTTGGGCCTTCTTTGGCATATAAGCCTTCTTCAATGGTGAGATCCTCTTATACTTGTGAGACAATGAAGATCTTGAAGAGGATGATGAGAGATATTCCTCAAATTTGGTTTGGTCGAACTCGTACTCGACCGTGGATTCAACCGGTATCTTGATCAGCTGCGACACGACGGTCTCGGTAGCGAGACTGTTGGCTCCACCTGTGGTCGCCGGTTTGTTTTCGTTGAAAGTTGGTCTCATTGTGGAATTCATTATATTTTTTGATTGTTTACAATGAATTCAAAAGAAAATAGTCTTTTTATAAGACCTCTCTTACACAATAAGAAGAAAATTACAACTTCCTAGAAAATAACACAGAAATCGTTTATCAACTTCTGTTTTTGTGGGAACTTAGCCTGTGTCGGGGGTGCGTTAGCCCGTGGACCACCAAATCACAGATTCTGATTGAATTGTGAAGGCTTTAGGGATTCTTTCTTTGTTTATCGAAGTAAGAATTTGAAGCGAATATCTTATCGATGTAAGATACTCTTCTAAAGGTCAAGTTAGAGCTTAGATCTCTAGGAATCACTGAAAGCTTTAAAAGCGTTTGTGAGGAATGAAGACTCTCTCTCTTGCTCAAATTCACCAAAAGCTCAAGTCTCTCTACTCTAATTCTGCTCTCCGTGCCTGGCTCCCGTGTATAGGAAGATATTTATAGCCTCTGGAAGTCATAACTGTTAGAAATAATACAAAATAACTGATGTTAACTTTCTCCTTTAGCGCGGTAGTGGACACTGACGCGGCTAAAGGAGGTAGTTTTTTCAGCTTTCATTACCACTCCCACCATCTTTAATTACCATTATTTCAGCGGTTATGGGCGTGATTTCTGCTTGTAACTGCTCCCCCACGTTCATAAGTGATCAACAATAGTTAATAAGCTATGTGGGCCACATGAAACTCAAGAAAACTGTTAAAAAATAACGTTTTCAGCTTTTTAGTGTGCGCGGCAGTCGTAATTGTCGCGCATTGCCGCGGCAGTTACCACTGCCACGCACCTCCGAGATAGTTTGTACTGTCTATGATATTTTAGCTCTAACTTTCTCGTCCGATCTCGGAATTAGGTGATCCAAGATGCGTTGGAAAGCTAACGAAGAGGTCTACAATTTTTCTTCTTTAAACTTCTTTATATTTGGATCATATCATGACTTAAATTGTCGTGTATTACCGCGGAAGTTACCACTGTCGCTCATCTTCGAGACAGTTTGTGTTATCTCGGGTATTTTGGCTCTAACTTTATTGTCCGATATCGGAATGAGGTGATCTAAGATGCATTGGAAAGCTAGCGAGGAGCTCTATAAACTACCATAGGTAAGACACTCTCTTTACTTGCACATCACCTTCCACTAATGCACCTATGCGCGTAAGTATACACTGTCACGCACCTCCGAGGCAGTTTGTGTTGTCTCGGGTATTTTGGCTCTAACTCCCTCATCCAATATCAGAATAAGGTGATCCAAGATGCATTGGAAAGCTAATGAAGAGTTCTACAACTTACCATAGGCAAGACACTCTGTTTTCTTGCACGTCATCTTTCACTACCGTGCCTATGCGTGTCAGTGTACCTTGTCGCAGGTATTCATGTTGTTCTTCTATGTTGTTTCACCTGTTCCTCTGCATTTTTGGCTTTAGATGATCCCTTATGACTTAGATAATAATATTCATTATCTTCTCTTTTTCTTGAGCTATATTTGGATATCTATAAGCATTTTTAGATGCCTACAATCTTCATCGAGAGTTTACATCTAAATCACGATTGAAGTCCCGGAAGTATCCTTTGACCTAGAATTCATCTGAGCCTTGTTTCGATGAAAATTGTCGATGCGTTGACTAGTGTGGACCTTCATTGTAATGCATTGACCAGCGTTGACTTTCATTGCTATGTGTCATCCGGTGTTGACTCATGGCTATGCGTTAACCGGTGTTGACTTTCATCATAACGAATTGACCGGCATGCTCAACTCACGAGACCAACTGATGAAGCTGGTGCATCAGTGACTATCATACTTATAGGATTTTTAGCAAACCCTCGGCCGTTAATAGATTTGATAAGCCTTTACTGACTACTATTTGAGTTGTGCTACCATGCGGATTGTTTAAGTCCGTTTCGCAGGTGACGTTGTGCTAAAAGAATAAACTCTTGCGGACTTGATACTACAATATCAAATATATAGGTTTTGTCCTTTTCATAGGGAAAGACTAACTAGTAATGCATGTTAGGCATAGACTTATCTCTACTTAGGGGTCGAGATAAAATCTCTCATGCGTACAAGGCATGGATTATGACGTTATTAATAACGGCCTACCACAATGTCGAATACATGGGCTTTTGTCCTTTTTGCGGCAAAAGACTAACCCACAACGCGTGTTAGGCATAGACTTATCTTTATTCAGGGATTGAGATAACGTCCCCCAGTTATGAATCCTAGTGTCCTTTTCCCGGAGAAAGGTTAACCGGTAACGCATGTTAGATGTTGACTTATCTCTACTTAGGATTTGAGATAAAATTCCTCGTGCATGTAAGGTGATTTTGATGTTATTAATAACAGTCTGCCACGATGTTGAATATGTGGGCTTTTGTCCTTTTTACGGTAAAAGACTAACCGGCAACGCGTATTAGGCGTAGGCTTATCTCTAATTAGGGATCGAGATAAAGTCCCTCATGCATGAAAGGTATGGATTTTTGTCACTATAATATTGAATACGTAGACTTAGTCATTTTCACGGGAATGGACCACCCAGCAGCATGTGTTAGATGTAGGCTTATATCTAATTAGGGATCAAGATAAAGTCCCCTATGCATGAAAGGCATGGATTTTTGGTGCTGATGAGCTATGTTGTGTCTTCTCTTGGGACAAAGACGAACTCGATTTTGTCTTCTCTTAGGGAAAAGACGAACCCAGTGCTGGAGAGGAAGAATTTTATATTCTATCTTCAGGTGCAAAAGAAACTCAAAGTGGGATCTCCACTTCGAGAATCTGAAGGATGAAAATCTAAGAATGGGATCTTCACTCTTAGAATCAAAAAGATTTAGATAATCCTAACTATTTAAAGGTTTGACCAATAAACAATGTAGTGGAGGTACAAAGAACAGTGAGAATGTTAACTTTTACAAATCACTTAGTGGGGGTTTTTAGTGTTAAGTGGCAAGATCTTGAAACGAAGGGGATTTAACATGGATTAGCAATTTAAAATTTTGAGTACCGTATTGGGACTTTAACATTGGGAGTGTTAAGTGCACAAACACAGTAGGAGTTTGAATGGACTCAGCCGAAAGAATTTTGGTCGACCTACTGTCAGTTAATTTGATTAGTAAGAGACTTTGTGGTAGAGGACCATGAATCATCAAGCACTCCATAATTACATCGTGGGAATTTTGTGAGGGAAGATTAATCGAATGAGGTCATAAAATCTTATCTCAACGAAAGAGTGCTCGGAAAGTCACAGTGGGAGGGTTTTAATCATCTTGGAAATGATTAAAAGCCACCGTGAGAGGTTCTTAATCACTTCTAATCTATGATTAAGGATGAATTTTTCAGATGACTGGTCTTCATCTTGAATAATTAGCTGATCTCGGGTTATCCTTAAGAATACCTTGCACAGCATTCTCCAGGAAGTTCCTATTGGAATGCCTCAAGGTATTCCACCCCCAGCTCTTTAGCGAACCAAAATCCAATTGTATTCGAACACATTGTCGGGTTATCCTTAAGAATATTAGAGTAATATTCTCTAGGAACTTCCCGTTATGGGAAATAAGGGAATCAGTTTAACCTCGTACACATGTCGGAGGTTGCCAGGTTTTTCGTAAAAATATTATGCGTAATATTCTCTAGGAACTTCCTGTCAAAGGTAGGGAATAGTTTAGCCTCATATACCCGTTGGAGATTAGGGAAACAGTTTATACTTGTATATTCATTGGAGTATCATGGAGCAGTTTAACCTCATATACCTGTCGGAGGAAACCGTTCTTATTTGGCTCATTTTGACGTTATGATGCCAGCATCAACCAAGGCTTGAATGTTATTTTTGAGAGAGAAGTAAGCCTTGGTGGGATGAAGGATTCTCCTGTAGTATGCACAGTACTTTGGATCCAAAGTGTTGTTAGCTTCCTCCTGATTTGTAATAGGTGATAACTTGATTTGTTGTTTTCAAGGTGGTATTTGAAGATAGCTAGAACCTATTCATCCTTGAAGGAGTACTCTTTTTGGAGTCTCAGGTCCGAAGTCCTTCTCTGCTTCTGAAGTTGCTGTTGTGATGTCTGATTAGTGTCAATAGCCGTTGCAGGTGTCTTTCCCTTACCACAAGAAGCAAAATTGAGTTCGGGGGGTTAGTCATTGGTTGGCTTCTTTCAAGCTTTTTTCTTTTGAGAAAGCGTTCGGCCTGTTCCCTGCATAGTTTTAATTCTTTCATGTTGTGGATGGCACGACCCTTAGGGCTTCTAACACATCAATGGAGAGATTGTTGTGATATGTTTGCAAGATGAATTCCTCTGTGACAGGATCACTACAATTTATTGCCTTGTTACGGAAGCATTTAACAAAGCTATCAACTAACTCCATGTCCTTTTGCTTCTCATCCAAAAGGGCTCCGATTAACACTTCGGTGTCATCGTCGAAGAAGTTGTTGAGGAACGAGCTTTCTATGTCATCCCAGCTGTTGATAATTCCAAGTTTGAGATGGTGGTACAAATCAAAGGTGGCCCCACGAAGGGTGCTAACGAATGACCAGACCATCAAAGGTTTGTTGTCGGAGATCACACCCAGGTGGTGTAAGGTGTAAATTTGATTTCCCGAAAATAGGGAACTTCGTTTGTATTGATAAGAAGGCTTATTACAAACTAATAATCAAATGTTTACAACAGAAGCGGAGGGAATGCCCTCCTTGTTTAACATGGGTTCCTCGGTGGCGATAGGACGCCTCGCTCGGTGCTCGTGCCGAGTCTGCTTTCGTTGGACGATCCGATCGAAGTTGCTGCTGGAGCTTCAGTACGCAGTAGAAGGTCTGATGTAAGTGGGTTCAAGTCTACCTGAGAGCCTCAAGTCGGAGAGTTCCGACGAGTCTCTTCAAATGAGGGAGCCTTTGGCAAAGGTCCGGGTTCCACCTTTGGGAGATTAGCCAGTAGAATATGCAACAGCCCATCCCCTTTCATGCTGGCTGAAGATGGGTTTTAATAGACAAGGGATGGCATGTGACATCCCCTGATTTGTGGGATTTGACCACTAGTAGGGGTGATGGAGCCAGCCGCCTTAGCTGTGAGATGTGATCACTTAGGGGGTCCTGTCTGCCGTCCTAACTGCAGGGTGTGACCACTTAGGGGGTCCTGTCAGCCGCCCTATTCTTGCTAGGTGAGGAGCGCCAGGCTTTCTTCCTTGATTTGTAGGATTTGACCATTGATGTAACTGTTCCCGTACTCCAAGTGGGCAGTTGACAGGGAGCTGGCGAGTCTGCGGCTTGACTTAGGTCTGCAGGCGATCTTGAGACTGCAGGCAGATTTGCAGGTGCAGGTGAAGCTTGGGACTGCAGGCAGACTTGGGTCTGCAGGCAGATTTAGGACTACGGGAAGAGCTGGGGACTGCAGGCAGACTTGGGTCTGCAGGCGGATTTGATCGTGCAGGTGAAATTCGAGTTGCAGGCGAGCTCCTGAGCATGGATTGAAGAATAGGCCGTAACTTTCAAACCGTAAGTCGAAATTGGACGAATTATATATGAAAATCGCCTATCTCGACGAGACGGGGCCATCCGAACCAAGCCAAAGGCTTTGGTTCACTTCCTCTGTTTCGCCAAATTCTTTACGGTTTGGGAGATATCTGTGTTTTCCCCTTTTTATCGGTGTTTTCCCCCTTTTTGCTATTTCAGGCGAGGTTTTAGCAGTTTTGTTCTGAACTTCTCTGACAAGGATTAAAGGCAATTTTTATTGCCTATAGGTGGGACTTAAAGTAAATTAGGTGTTGAGTGGATGAGAATTTTCCATCGAACGGCGTGAAGTTAATTAGATTGAACTTCATCAGATACGGGATTGACTCCCACTCTCTTGGGTAGTGACATGGAATACCAGTCTTCTTTACCTCTTGACCGGACATCAATGCATTGATCTTGCTCTCCAAGTCTTTCATTGTCTCTTCTTCACTTGTATTTTTCTTCGGACGATTTTGGGGAGGAACAACTGGACCACCCCTAGTATTGTTAACCTCAGTGGGACCACCCCCAACATTTTGGTCAATAGGAGGGGTATCAGTGTTGAGATTCTCTTTCACTTCTAAATCACTATCTACTTGATTAGTAGCATTACGACGGCTAGATTCACCAATCTGATTTGATAAGGTTTGAATATGTTGATCATGCAATTCCTTTATCTATTGCACAATCATTTCCATTTCGAATTTAAAATCTTTTTCTGCTTGGCCAGAGCATCTTTAAGGATTTTGGCCATTTGTTCAACGTTTATCATGAATGCCTCACAAGATTGTCCTGTGTTGGACACTGTATTGTCAGAAGCGATCGCGGAGTTGGCGTCTGATATTTCATCCTCTGAGGAGTGTCTTCTATCCGGTCTAGGTCATCTAGTTCCTGACCGTAACCAAGCGATGCGTTGAGATACCTCCAAGAGAGTCAGGGCTGTAACACCTTGTTGATTTTCCTTTATCGGCCATATTGATGGTAACTTCTGGAAGCTCGTCATCATGACCGGTAGATTTCTTCTTATAGAAGCATCTTGATTTAGATTTGACACTTTGGTGGAGATTCTTTCAAATACTGAGACCCTCAGTGAATCGGTTTAGGGCAGCTACACTCTAATAATATTGCCCTGATTAACCTCTCACAAGGACAGTGAGAGTCTAATTCTGGAATACTTCTCTTTCGAGATTTATTCGTACCACTAGCCCGATAGTACAACTCATCGACGTTGTAGTCGGAGCAACCTATCAGTTGTTGGTTTGAGTCTCCAGGTATAACGTTGTCATTTGACAGACTCGTTTTCTTCTAAATAGGTAATGCCTTGTTGGCGTTCGTAGGAGTCACACATTTGGAATCGCACCTTCGCAAAGGTAGAACCTTAATGGGCTTCTGGTCTTCCACATGCACCCCCAAGCGAGCGGTTACTAGAATTTTCCCAATGGGTTTAACTATTTAAGAGGACGTTTATGACCCTCAGTCCGATGAGTTGTTCGAGGTTTATTCACTAGGCCCAAGCATTCTTTGATCAAAAGTTTACTTCGATCCTTGTGCAAAGGACCAAGGTGATCCGTGATCTTCATCTTGAATCGAGAAAGATCCACGCTGCCATGGGACTTTACCAAAGGTACTGGATCAACTTGAACAGGAACGGAAGCGGACGGGGACTCGGAAATGGTTGCGGGAGGCAAGGCAAGTGTCAGCCTGGCTGAGCTGGCTCGACCATGGCGCAAGTTAGCTTGAGGTGGTTTGGCCTTGGTCGAGCCACCATTAGCTGGCTCGGCCTTGGCCGAGCCACAATTGGTTGGCCTGGCCCTGGACGAGCCATGCTTGGCTGGCTCGTAATTTTCGGGTCTCTTAGCACTTGTTCGAGTCACTGTTTTTGATTTCAGCCTCCATTCTTGGCGTAGTTTTGGTGGTTTCTTGACCACCTTGTCCTCCTTCGTGTTTTGCACCATTTGTACTAAGGCACACGCGCGATACTTTTGGATGCGCTTCTCGAGAGTTGAATGAATCCTTTTGACACGAACCCATTCGTTGACCGATGGCTTGGAGGAGGGGCCATTTGCTTGCTGTTGAGGCATTTGGCGTTCCCTGAACTTCACATCCGTGTAATAATGGATCCCGTCAACTAGCTCCAAGGCCTTGGTAGCTGACGTGTGAGGCATTGGCATTGCCTCTGACGAGCCCTCTTTGTCAGAATTAGCGCGCCTTCGTTAAACAGCACCTGGACTAAATAGGAGTCGTTGTGATCTGAAATCTCGGTTTCATTGGATGTCGGAGGAGCGTTGTGAGGGGATGCTTCAATAACAATTGGGCAAGATTCACCCCGAGTCTTCTTTACTACTAATATCTTCCTGTACTCGCGAGACGAGGAAGATCTTGATAAGGATGATGAGAGGCATTCCTCAAACTTGGCCTGGTCGAACTCGTACTCAACCTCTACATCAACCGGGTCTGGATCCTTGGTTGCGACATGATAGCCTCGACAGAGAGGTTGTTGGCTCTAACTGTGGTCGCCAGCGTGTTTGCGTTGAAAGTTGGTTTATTTATCGAATCTATTACACATTTATTGATTACAATGAATTCAAAAGAGTTAATCTTTTTATAAGATAACTCGCTTACACAAATAAAACAAGAATTACAACTCTCTTCAAATACTCATAGAGGACGTTTATCACCCGTTGCTTGCGTAGGATATTTGCCAGTATCGGGGATGCATTAGTCCGTGGACCGTCGCGAATCAGATCCGGTTGACAGAAATTTCAATGCTCTTGCTTCACAAAGGAAACAATCGTAGTAGTGATAATCTCAACCAAGTGAGATTATGACTCTTCTCGAGATCAAAATAAAGTTTAATCTCAAGGAATGATGAAACAAGCCTCAGATCCTTCGAATAGCTTCCTCTTTATGCTAAAGTTCGCCAAAATCTGCTATCCCTCCTCTAAAATTCATGGTTCACTCTCCAATTTGACAACACCTTGGCTCCTAATTTTAGATCCCTTTGAATAAAGGTCCTAGGCTTGTATTTATAGGCTTTGGATATAGCGTTTTTGGATCAGAATTGATGATTTGATCTTATCTTCAATTAAAACCCGCTTAACCACATTTAGAGATAGCCTCAAGGCCGTTGGAAAGGCTCTAAAATGAAAGAATCCCAAGAAAATTGATAAAAATGCATTTTAGGCGTTTCTGGGCACGAGCCACGTGGCCTTGGCCGAGGCATTTTTATGCGACTCAACTGCTAGGGGATTTTCCGGTTTGGTGTTGTTCCACCGTTTTACGCATTTCGTCATTTCGTTGACTCCTACGCTTTATTGGCTTGCTTCGTGCACTCGTTAGCTCTTTTTTTGGCACGGATAATCCCGTTTAACTCAGATAATGACGTTCATCACCTTCTCTTCATTTTGAGTTGTGTGTGGAAACCTATAGGAAATTTTTGATGCCTACAATAATCATGACCAAACCTAGACAATGGTAAAACCTACTATAATAATAGGAGGATCATGTGTCAAAGAGGCATAGATCTCACCAAAGTCTCAACAAGTAGGGTAGTCTTGAATGACTCGATCAAATCCTACCACTTGTGCACACATAGACTGCAAAGTGGCGACCTTCCTACTCAAAGCATCAGCGGGTTTGTTCTCAACACCTACGCAATGTTTGAGAACAAAAGTGTACTCCTGTATAAACTCAACCCACTTAACGTGCCAGTGCCCTACCTTTTTTTTAGAATTCAAATATCACAGGGTTGATGGTCGGCGTATAAGATAAACTCTGCAGGAAGTAAATAGTGATGCCAGTATTGCAAACTCTGCACCATGACTTAAAACTCTTGGTCATAATTTGAATAGAGTTGTCGAGCTTCATTTAACTTCTCGCTAAAAAAGCGATAGGATGTCCTTCTTTACTCAACACGCCACCAATACCTACTCCCGAAGCATCACAAGCTACCTCAAAGACCTTAGAGAAATCAGGAAGGTGAAGGACTGGGGCGGTAGTCAACTTCTCCTTAATCTTCTCAAAAGCTCTAGTAGCAGATTTAGTCCACTCAAACTTCCCTTTCTTAAGACAACTCGTGATGGGAGCCATAATGGTATTAAACCCCTTAACAAACATCCTAACAAAAGTGGTCAACCCATTGAAACTCCTGGCCTCATGAATGGTAGAAATCATGAATGGTAGAAGGAGTAGGCCATTCCCTAATGGCCTTGACCTTATCAGCGTCTACTGCTACACTGTCAATAGTGATGATGATCCCTAAGAAGTGTACAAATGATGACATAAAAGCGCACTTCTTCAAGTTGACATAAAATTTCTCCTTTCGGAGAGTCTATAAAACTTGTCTCAAGTGAAGGAGATGTTCTTCTTTAGTTCGACTAAAGATCAAGATATCGTCAAAGTAGACAACCACAAAGTGGCCTAAGAAAGGACTCAAAATCTGAGTCATAACCCTCATAAAAGTGCTAGGACCATTTGATAGGTCAAAGGGCATGACTAACCACTCATATAGGCCATCCTTAATCTTAAAGGCAGTCTTCCACTCATCGCCTTCGCTAATGCAGATCTGATGGTATCCACTACGAAGATCTATCTTCGAGAAGATATGAGATCCATCCATCGTGTCTAGAAGATCGTCAAATCTAGGAATGGGAAACCTATACCTAACTGTGATTTTGTTGATGGCTCTACTATCCATGCACATCCTCCAGCTACCATCTTTCTTAGGAGTGAGTAATGCAGGAATGGCACAAGGACACAAACTCTCTCTAATAAATCCCTTCTGCAATAGCTCATCTGCTTGGCGTCTAAGCTTAGTGTGCTATGTGGGGTTCATCGTATAGTGTGGAAGATTAGGTAGAGTACAACCCGGCACAAGATCTATGACATGCTGGATGTCTCCAGGGGGAGGAAGTTCATCAGGCACCTCATCAGGTATGACATCACTAAGATCAATAAGGATCTGATGAACTTTAGGAGGAACATCTATAGATTGACTAGTAGAAGCAGAACTAGTGGCGACGAGCATATATACAATACCTTGCTCCTTGCTCTCCTTAAAAAACTAGCTATTACCTAAGAGATGGACAGGCTTCTTACTAGCCTTAACAGTGACTGACCCATTCTTATGATTTGAGGGAGCTTTGGGTCTGGAGGGAGTTAACACAATCTTCTTGCCATTAAACTTGAATTTATGTGTTTAACCTCCCAAAATTAATCACATCTAAGTCGTACAACCATGGCCTATCTAATAAGACATGTGTGGCATCAATGGGTAAGATGTCACACCAAATACGATCTTGATAGGTTGAAAACTGAATAGACACTAAACAACGTTAGGTGACAGGATGTGCAGTCTTGTTAATCCAAGTGACGTTGTATGGCTGTGGGTGAGGTTTAGCTTTTAGGTTCATCTTCTCTACAACTGGCTTGGCAATAATGTTCACACAACTACCTCCATCAATCATCAATTTGTAAAACTTATCGTCATGCTTGAAGTATGTGTGGAAAATATTAGTTCTACGCCAATCTTCCTCATCCCTAGGTGAGGCTAATAAGCACCTAATGACATGCAAGGGGGCTGCAGCATCTGCTAACGCATCCTCGGCGTTGTTGGCACTACTATCAGGAGTATAAATCTCCTTGGTATGCCCGGAGATATCACCATCATCCTCATGACCCTCATAGGATCCATCAATGAATAAACTCATATTAAGGCACTGGTAACCAAAGTGTCCAAACCCTTGATAGTTATAACATTTAGGTCCTTTAGGTCCTTGCTTAGATGACTCACCAGTGACGAACTTACCCATCTGACCATGAGCGGCAATGTTACTAGATTTAGCATTTTTATGGAATTGTCGCTTAGGTTGGTCCCTACTAGAGCTGTGAACTTTCTATAGGTGGGTGCCTTAAGATAGCGCTCTATTTCTAGAGCCAGGTGATATGCCTCATCTACAAAAGTCACCAAATGTGGGGCCATCTCGTGTTGTATATTAGGCCTCAATCTAGTGTGAAATCGAGAGAGGGCAAACTGAGGTTCTTCCTCGACATTGCAACGGTAAACTAAGTTGTCGAACTTGTCCATCTACTCTTTCACAGACGTGTTTCCCTGACGCAATATGGACAGCTGATCCATTAATCTATCTAGATATGAGGGTGGGAGATACTTCTCTTTGAGTTTCTCTTTCATTTCAGCCCACGTCTCAATTGGGTCCTGATGTGTCCTAGCTAGCTGCCTCTCCACTGAGGTCCAATAGATTTTGGCTGACCCTAACAACTTCATCCTAGCAAATCGAATCCTACAACTATTGGACATGTCGTACCAATCAAAGTATTGGTCTACATTTGCTATCCAATCACTAAACTCTCGGGGTTCATGCCTACCGTCGAAGGATGGGGCCTCTATCTTCACTTTCCTACTGATATCGTCTTTTCTATGTCTAAAATGGGTATCGTCAAGATCAAGATGCTCATCATAACCCCTCTATGGTCTAGCGTGTGTGTCATGTCCCCTGTTGTGTTGGGGCATGTCCCCACGATCATCCCTAACAAGCCTCCTATCATTTCTATCCTGACGATCATCCTAATGCTCATGAAAACAATTGTCTAACTGGTCTAGTCATGCGGTGAGCTGTTCATGCCTAGTGTTTTGATCTTGCATGAACTTCTGAAGAGTCTCAGTGAGTGCGGTGATCTGTGCTTGTGTGTCATTTTGTGAATCCGTCGTGGTGTTTCTAAAGGTCCTACCATAACGTAACATGAACAAATCTAGCCTAGGCTCTGATACCAAATATGACGCAGGACAGGACACGAGAGGAGATGAATGCAAATAAGTCAAGCAATCATATGGATGGAGATCCCTAAAGTAAGCTATGTGCATGCACTAGATGCAAACGCAAACTAATCAGCAAATAACTAAAGATGCAGTGCAACCCTAAAATGATAATGTTGATGAATCATGCAATGAATCACAGAAATATCAATACTCAATGTAATTATAAATTCTCTACAACTCTCAAGAGATTGCAAAATAATCAATAGGAAATTGATACCCTATTTAGAGTTCACCTAAGGGCGTAAGGAACTCACACCCAAATCACTAAAGATCCGAATCAGGACCGAGTTGAGAGGTCCGTTGCAAACTTGATGTACTAATCCACGAAATTGAAGAAACTAGCTCTCAACTACTTAGATTTGACTTTATCACACACCTATAAGCAAAGAGACAATTATTCCACAAAGCAAACAACTTAGATCTAAAATAAACTTAGCAAGTCTATGGTTTTGAGAGCTCTGCTTAAGTTATGGTTCACGCGAACAGTTTCGGATGGCATGAATAGTGATCGGCAGGCACGTGAAGAGCGATCAGCTAGGTGTGAACAGTGATCGGCTGCATGAACAGTAAACCGGTGTTGGAGAGGGTCGGAGAATCGCTTGAGTGATATAGGAACAGAGCATGAATAGTTGTCTGCGGGGATAAAATAGTTTATGGGTACTGTTCATGTGAGCAGTGATGCAAGAGCTGGAACTGATGCAGGGTTTGTTTGAGAGGAGGGTTGGACATGAGTTGAGGGTTTAATGAAGGGCTGTGATTTAATTAAAACAATTAAACAAAATGGGCTTCATACCCTGTTAGCGATTCACTTGCCAATTTGAAAACTCAGAATTATTATTTCTCAATAGTCTCTCTTCTCTAGAGGCTTACATCCCTTATTTAAAGAAAACAAAAGGAAATAGTCTTTCTAATGAATAAAATAAAATCCTCATAAAAAAAGGAAGCTAAAATCCTAACAATCAAATCCAATCCCTGAGAATCTAACTCAATCTCATGACAATCCAATATGGTCTAAGAACATCAAACTCAATCTCTGGAAATCTCAAAGCATCAAACTCAATCTCTGGAATTCTAATTCATATTTTCTTCTTTCTCACATAGACTTTCCAAGACTTCCCATCAGATTATAAAAGCTACCACCAATTTAAGTATTATGACATTTGCATTTTCATACTTTCCTGTAATTTTGTGAGAGGTTATTCAAATGTCTGATCACTAACAATATTATTAGCATATTTTCTCCAAATGTCTATTGACCGTACAAATCCAACGTCTTATGTACTCTTTATAGACAAAATGAATTGAATATACTCATGACTCGAGGCTTTTGGAACAAAACCTCATACTAATAAAGTCACTTGTGATTCTTCTCATGATTCTATTTACTAAAATCACTCCAAAAAATAAACTATGAAAAATTATCATGTATGATACGCTTTGTTTTGAGTTTGAATTTTAGAACTTAAGATTCTCTTCAAATCCCCAAGTATTGTAAGCAAAAGGCAATAAAAAAATTGCCTTTGATCAATGAGGACATAGGACAAATCATCTCTATTTATTGTTGCATTGTGTAAATAGGATGTTTTTATTACTTAGAAAATAACAATATATTTGTTGAGTGTGACAAACTTCAAAATATATATTTCTATAGTTTTTAGGTGTTGATTGTTTGTAATTTTTTTCCAAGAATTATGACATACCATGAGATCTTTATAGCATTTGGTTCTGTAAGCTATTTTCATTTGTTGATGTATTTGTATAAGTGATGCCTGAATGTTTTGCAATAGCAGAGAACTAACGCTAGTGAAAAGCACATTTTTGGTTGAAAATCAGAAACTCAATCAACGTGCTTTTGTGATTAAGTAGGTTCACATAAGACTGCTATGTTGCTATATAGAAAATATTAGGGATAAGTCTCTCCTGTTAATAGATACTCTTGTCCTTTACAGTGTAATTTGGGTACTAATGATAGCTCGTGGAATCTGGTTAAGATCAGTAACATCTTTCACCTTTAAACACAGAATCAGAGTGATCAGTAACTACTCTAACTCAGTTTCAGGTTTGGGCACAAAAGTGAAATTGAGACTCATTTCAGGTTTTGTGCACTTATACAGCAGTGATTTATTTAAGTATGGCATCTGGTCAGAATTATGACTTGGAGCCATCAATGCCCCCCTCAAGTTTGCCATGTTTATAATTAGCTGGAATTGGATGAACAACCATCTCCTTTGCTCTAATAAATCGTCATTCAAAATCGCTCCTATATGTCAACTGTGTCCATAGATCTTCAGGGGTAACGGTAAAACAACTGCAACAATAGGATGAATAACCATTGTGGTAGCCCTACCACGACGACCGTAAATGTATCGGTCCACAAACCATTGTGGTTGCCCTACCGTAATGGTTTTTTGCCTAAGCTAATGCTTATCAACTGTCACCAATTACCAAGTATGTTGTGGTGATGAGATCCAGGGTTAGAATTTCCTTCCATGGATAGCAAAGATTCAGAGTCTATGCTGCCCACTACAGGCTAAGAAGCACACCCAACTAAAATGGGCCCACCACTAATATTTGTTGTCACCTACGGGGCTCAAACTATTAAGGAATTTCAACCAGACCAGACGAGATGAGATGAGACGAGACCAAACAACACGAGACGAGACAAGTCCAGACGAGACGACACCCCTTGTGTCGACACGAAAGGCGGTCTTAGTCGACACGTCCTACAGTGTCAGTCGACACGCTTTGACGACATCAAACCAGATGAGACGAGATGAAAATATGAAAATATCCAATATATGGGGTTTTGCCAAAAAAGAGTTCATAAGGAGTTTTATTAAATTTAGGTCTAATCAAGACATGATTTAAAATATGGCAAGCCGTATTCACGGCTTCCACCCAAAAATACTTAGGCAAAACAAAAGCATTTATCATTGTATGTGCCATCTCTTGTATAGTCTGATTTTTTCGTTCAACAAACACCATTTTGTTGTGGTGTTCTAGGAGCAGAAAACATATGAGTTATACCACGATGAGCATAAAATTCATCAAAAAAACTTATTTTGAAATTCATCATCATGATCACTTCTAATTTTAATAATTTTCAAATCCTTTTCATTTTTAATTCTTTTTGCAAAATTAGAAAATTCTTCAAAACATTCATTTTTATTTGTAAGAAAGATTACCCATGTAAAACGTGAAAAATCATCAATGATAACAAATACATAATGTTTACCTCCTAGAGAGGCAACACGCATAGGACCAAAGAGATCAAGATGTAATAATTACAAAGATTTAAAAGTGGATAACTCATTTATGGATTAGAAGATGTTCTTAGTTTGTTTACCTTTAGCACAATCTTCACAAATAGAATCCTTAACAAAGGTTAGATTTCGTAGCCCTTTTACTAGATTTTTCTTAGATAACTTAGATAGTAACTCCATGTTAGCATGTCCAAGCCTCTTGTGCCAAATCCAAGGATCTTCATCCACCGCGACAAGGCACTTTACATCTTGATCTATTAGCTCATTCATCTCAAATATATAAACATTAGATCTTCTAAAAGCAACAAAAATGATTTTATCATTCATACTAACAATACATTTATCTGGTTTAAAAGAAATATCAAAGCCTTTGTCACTTAATTGACTAATACTAAGAAGAATATGATTTAGTCCTTTAACAAAATAAACATGCTCAATTATGGGAGAAGGTATTTTACCAATGTTACCAATACCTTTAATTTTACCTTTCTCACTACCACCAAAGGAGACATTGCCTCCTTCAATCATTAATAGGATTGTAAATAATTCCTTGTTGCTCAAAGATCTCGGACCACTTGAATATTTCCTTGGAGTCAAAGTTATTTCTCACCCTCAAGGTCTTCTCCTCTCACAGTGAAGATACATTGCTGACTTGCTAGGTAGAACAAAGATGACCAATGCTCGCACTGTCGCAACTCCACTTGCCACCTCACCCGTCTTTACACTTTAGTCGGGTACAACTCTTACTGACCCAACCGAGTTCCAAGCTATAGTTGGGAGTCTTCAGTATCTCTCCCTCACTCGTATGGATATTGCCTATGCAGTCAACAAACTTTCACAATACATGCATCGTCCTACTACAGACCATTGGAACGCTACCAAACGACTTCTCAGATATCTGTATGGAACCATTGATTACGGCATCATGTTACATAGTTAATCACCTCTCGCTCTCCACGCCTACTCAGATGCCGACTGGACAGGTAACAAAGACAACTTCACATCCACCAGTGCCTACATTGTATATCTTGGTCGAAACCCGATATCCTAGAGTTCGAAGAAACAACAAACAGCGGCTCGCTCCTCGACGGAAGTCGAGTACTGGTCGGTCCCTTCGACGACTGTCGAGTTGAGATGGATCACATCTCTTCTAGGCGAACTTGGGCTCACATCACCACAACAGCCAGTAATCTACTGTGATAATGTGGGCGCAACAAATCTCTGCTCCAATTCAGTCATCCATTCTCGAATGAAACATGTTGCTCTCGACTTTCACTTCATTCAACAACAAGTCCAAGAAGGCATCTTAAGAGTCACTCATGTCTCTTCCACGGACCAACTAGCTGATGCACTCACCAACCACTACCCCGCACGTGTTTTCATAACTTGATGATCAAGATTGGTCTCTCCTCAAGGATCTCCAACTTACGGGGGCATATTAAAGGAATTACAACCAGACTAGACCAAATGAGATGAGATGAGACCAGATGGCACAAGACGAGACAAGTCCAGACGAGACGACACCCCTTGTGTTGACACGAAAGGTGGTCTTAGTCGACACATCCTACGATGTCAATCACCTCTCGCTCTCCACACCTACTCATATGCTGACTGGGCAGGTAACAAAGATGACTTCACATCCACCGGTGCCTACATTGTATATCTTGGTCAAAACCCAATATCCTAGAGTTTGAAGAAACAACGAACAGTGGCTCACTCCTCTACGGAAGCCGAGTACTGGTCGGTTGCTTCGACGACTGCCAAGTTGAGATGGATCACATCTCTTCTAGGCGAACTTGGGCTCACATCATCACAACAACCAGTAATCTACTATGATAATGTGGGCGCAACAAATTTCTACTCCAATTCGGTCTTCCATTCTCGAATGAAACTTGTTGCTCTCGACTTTCACTTCATTCAATAACAAGTCCAAGAAGGCATCTTAAGGGTCACTCATGTCTCTTCCACAGACCAACTAGCTGATACACTCACCAAACCACTACCCCGCACGTGTTTTCATAACTTGATGATCAAGATTGGTCTCTCCTGAAGGATCTCCAACTTGTGAGAGCATATTAAGGAATTACAACCAGAACAGACCAGACCAGACCAGACGAGATGAGACCAGACGGCACGAGACGAGACAAGTCCAGACGAGACGACACCCCTTGTGTCGACACGAAAGGTGGTCTTAGTCGACACATACTACGATGTCAGTCTGACACGCTCTGACGATATCAAACCAAATGAGACGAGACGAGATGAGTCCAGACGAGATGACACACTTTGAGTCAACATGAAAGGCGGTCTTAGTCGACACGTCCTATGGTGTCAGTCGACACGCTCTGACGACACTAAACCAGATGAGACGAGATGAGACGAGACAAGTCCAGACGAGACGACACCCTTTGAGTCAACATGAAAGTGTTGGATCCTAGAGGGGGGTGAATAGGCTTATGAGGCAATAAATATGCAAACAAAAATTAGACAATGTAATACACCACAAAATAAAATAATAAAACAATATAAATAAGATGAGTTAGGAAATAGTTAGCCAATTGTGACACGCGATATGTTCACGAGGTTCAGTCCATCGACCTACGTCCCCGCTCCACACTCTCGAGGAGAATTTCACTATCACAACCCAGTTTGGAAGCCGGAACTTCTTCACAACGATCTCCTCTTAAGATCTCACAACCACATAGTAGATCTCCACGAGATCAAGCTCTCCACACGTTCTAAATGAAAGAAAAGAAGCTCTCTTACAACAACCCTATGGAAAGATAAAAAATATTACAATTTGAATCTTGAGAAGTAGGGTTTGGAAGTGTGAAAACAAATGAAAATTGAAGCTCTTTTGAACAAATAAACAACAAACTCAAGAGATTTTAAATGCTTGCTTAGTTATTGAAGTGAATGGGGTTGATGGGTATTTATAAGCATTCAAGAGAATAGCCAAACCCCAAAGAAACAGACAAAAATGTTCAAAAACCGAGAAATCTGGAAATTATACAAAACTAGTTGTTGGAAGCTTATTAGTCGACTGACGAGGTTCATCAGTTGACTGATGAGCTGATCGTTGTAAGCGATTTACAGCTCGTCGGTCGACTGAAGAACTAATTAGTCGACTGAAAGGGTCATTAGTCGGTTGAAAGGGTCATCAGTCGACTGATAGAACGTCAGTCACAGAAACAGAACTTTTGATGATTCTGACTAGTTTCATCAGTCGACTGATACTTTGCATCAGTCGACTGATAACAGATTTTTAGCCTTTTCAGATTTTTGAAAACAAGAGTTTCCAGAGCCTTTAAAAAATAGTAAAAAAATTCTAAAAAATGTAAAACTTTGGAAAAAGTTTTCAAATATAATAACAAATTTGTTTGAAAATGAATTTTGCAAAAAGGACCTTGTATTTGTGAAAACTCATCGTTTAGCAAAAAATGTCAAAATATGAGTTTTAAAAATGTGTGAGTGCGTTATCCTAAGAGCTTCAAATGTAATCTATCATACTATTTGCCTATATTAATCACTAGAGAGAAATAAAATATGCAAATATCTCTCACATATAAGAATATGATTTCTTGGTCTTGATATTTGCTCATATCTATGATGACGCTTCTTGAGTGTTGTGCTCTTGATAGTTTTGCTTCATCACTTAGCCTCCACCTCATTGGATATCTTCGTTGTAGCTTAAGGTTCCATCCAATCCTCTAGTTTATAGGTACTAATAAGCTTGTAAATCATCATCAAAACATAAAGGCTAACAGAAAGGCGGTCTTACCTACGGTGTCAGTCGACACCGCACTGTGATTCTTTTCTATTGTATGATATTCTGTTAATATCTCGACAGCTCACTTACCCCATTCAGTTCCAACAATTATGCAACTAATCAGGTAGTTTAAAATTTTATGTAACTAATTGATTCTCTTGTTATCCTATAAATATCTCCTAATATAAATGAAAAAGGTCATGTCATTATTCAGCAATTTTAATACTTTGTCACAAACCCCATCACAATATCATCTATAGGTGCACAAACTCGACCCAAATACCAAACCTTGTTGAATTCGCCAATTAAAACCAGCCAATAGGTCCCTCCTGTGTTGTCTACGACCCATGTAAGCATTATAAACAAAGCAAACCCACTGGATGAATATTGAGGATAGGGATAACATAGACACCAATGTTGGAAATATGAGCTGTTTAGACAATAACGAAGATCAGTTTAAGTAATTTGCTAATTAACAGATAATCACTATTATAACACAGATATAAGAAATATATCAAATGAAAAATAAATAGAGTTAGAAATACGGCCTGATGGTCGAGGCGTGCAAGCACTGTCCCAAGAAACTAATTGCCCCCTCTCGTACAGGGCTACGCGGCAAAAGCTCCCGGAGATACAACGACCCTCGGTCAGGCGACCTCCTTCTCGTCGGCACGAGCTTCAAGAAGGCTTTGCGAAATCTTCTAGACTTTCAGGGAACCAGCACAAATGTAACAACAGTAAAATGAAGATGAAGGACAGAGAAGAAGAGAGAATTCGTTGTGTTTTCCACACTGTGTTAAACTCTTCAGATTTAGGTCCTTTTATAGGCTTAAAACATCCGTTACTCATAAATCCGTAATTAATATATTTTAATTACCGATTTTAATTATCATAAAACTCTTTTCCGTTTTGATTCTGTTTTAAATCTCATGAATATTACCGTTTCAAAATTTAATTCTCTTAACCGTTACAAAATGTTTATCACATGTTAATTGTTCAAAAATAAAGATTATATTTTAATTATTCAAAAATAAAAATGTAGCAGATTAAGGGCCCATTAATCCAGGGCGGCATTCGTGTCCGCAGGTCGTGTGCGCGCGCCACCCGACCCGACCCGAACCCGAGCCCGAGCCCGGCCCGGCCGGCGCGCGTGTGTGTGGTGTGGAGCATAACCTTTGTATTCTTCTAGGCATAGGAGAGAAAGGGAAGGCTTATAAAGAGCCTATCTTCCCATCTCTTTTCCAATGTGGGACTAAAGTTTTCCTCTCTTCTCCTCTACAAAGTCAAGTTTTAAGTTATCTTTATTATTATAACTCCAACAATCCCCCACATAACTTAAAACTTAAAATAATTTTAGAAATAACAGTAAAAGAAGAACTTAAAAATAAATAAGATTGATGGTTCCCTTATGCTATGTAATAGGTGGAGGTACCTTTCGGTTTGAACCTTTACTTAGTGACAGTTGTATAGATCCGTGAGAGCTTGGTGGACTTCGCCTTGAACCAGTCTCATTTATCGGATTTCTACAGAAAGCACACATAGTACAGTTTTGAAGAATTCTAAACGGGTTGCGCTATTATCGGCCTTGCGCAGGTATCTTTCATGTGTGTTACTAGGGAGCAGCCCTGATCCCATAGTCGCGGCCTCACAACTACACACATATAGGTGAATCCTAATAAGGATGTGAGCAAGTAAGCATCCTGCCTCATGGGTCTTGGATTCATTAAGAGTTAGACTCAACCTTTCACTTGCTTTTTATGAGCACTGATCACCCTAGGGATGGGAGCAAATAAATTCAGTGCTCCTCACAATTAATCACTCATTCAGTTTGTTTCTACCCATTGAACCTCTGCGAGGTTGGGTTGCCACTGCAGTGATTTTTCTTATGTGCTTAATCCCATCCCCCTCGATGATTCTAGGACCACTGCCCTAGATAAGCCTTTAGTTAGGTGATCTGCAAGATTTTTCTCTGATCTTACAAAGTCTAAGGCTATTATATGATTTTTCATTTTATATCTCAAAGATTTGTGTCGCACTTTCAAGTGTCGATTCATCTTCACATTTGCATTCTCTTGATGGCATTTGTCAATCGCTGACCTGCAATCACAATGAATAGAAATGGCTGGTAATGGTTTTTGCATTAGTGGAATTTCAGTTAGTAAATCTTTCAACCATTCAGCTTCTATACTAGTAGTATCAAGAGCTATCATTTCTGATTCCATTGTACTTCTAGCCATTACTGTTTGTTTAGTGGATTTCCAGGACACAGCTCCTCCTCCAAAAAGGAACACAAATCCTGTGGTGGATTTTACATCTACTGAGTCACTAATCCAATTTGCATCTGAATAACCTTCTAGTACAGATGGATAACCTTTATAGTGTAAACCATAATTTATAGTTCCTTTTAGGTATCTCAAAATTCTTTCTAAAGCATCCCAATGACTCTTATCAGGATTTGATGTATATATACTAAGTCTATTTACTGCATAAGCAATGTCAGGTCTGGTGTAGTTTGTTAGGAATCCTAATGATCCAATTATTTGTGCATATTCTTTTTGTAACTAAGGATGACCTGTATTTTTCTTTAGATGTACATTAGGATCATATGGAGTGGAAACAGGTTGACAGTTTGGATCATAAAAATTCTTAAGGATTTTCTCTATGTAGTGTGATTGTGATAACACATATCCATTCTCATTTTTCATAATTTTAGTATTAAGAATTAGGTCAGCTTGACCTAAATCTTTCATGTCAAATTTTTGTGATAAGAAGTGTTTGATTTTATTTATGGTTTGTATGTCAGAACCAAAAATAAGAATGTAATCAACATATAAACATAAAATCACAATTTTGTTGTTATTGTCTATTTTATGATATACACACTCATCTGTTTGATTAATTTCAAATCCATAAGATAGTATGATCTCATCAAATTTCATATGCCATTGTTTTGGGGCTTGTTTGAGACCATATAGTGATCTAATAAGTTTGCATACTTTATTTTCTTGTCCAGAAGCTATAAATTCCTCAGGTTGATCCATATAGATTTCTTCATCTAAATCTCCATTTAAGAATGCAGTTTTAACATCCATTTGATGTATTATTAATTTGTGAATGGATGCTAGAGCTATGAGGACTCTAATGGTAGTAATCCTAGCTACTGGAGAATAGACATCAAAATAATCAATACCAGACTTTTGGGTATATCCTTTAGCTACTAATCTGGCTTTATATTTATCTATTGTTCCATCAGGTCTAAGTTTCTTCTTAAACACCCATTTACATCCTATGGTTTTACATCCTGAAGGAAGATCAGTTAGTTCCCAAGTATGATTTTGAACTATAGATTGTATCTCATTATTTATAGCTTCCTTCCAAAATGGAGCATCTACTGATTTCATTGCATCTTCAAATGTAACTGGAGAATCTTCTACAAGTAATGCATAGAAATCTTCATGGACCTTTTCTATTCTAGTTCTTTTACTTCTCCTAGGCTCCTCTAGACTTTCTAGTGGTCTAATTCGTTTAGAACTAGTTTCACCTTGATTAGAACTAGGATCTGAATTATTAGAGCTAGGACCTGTGTTGTTTACTCTGGTCTTGTAAGGAAAAATATTTTCAAAGTAATGTGCATCCCTAGCTTCAATTATGGTGTTGTTGGCTATCTCATTAATGTCAGAGTTGATTATTAAAAATCTATTTGCATTACTATCAGAAGCATAGCCAATAAAAATTCCATCTACAGTTTTAGGTCCAAGTTTCTTTCTCTTATTCTCAGGTATTTTAACTTTTGCTAAGCACCCCCACACTTTCAGGTGATCCAAATTTAGGTTTCTATTTTTCCAAATTGTGTAAGGGGTTTTATCAGATTTCTTGAATGGAATTCTATTTAGTATATGACATGCAGTCATGAGAGCTTCTCCCCATAAATTTTCTGGCACACCAGAATTAATTAACATTGAGTTTACCATGTCCATTAGTGTTCTATTCTTTCTCTCAGCTACTCCATTAGATTGAGGTGTATATGGAGCAGTTATTTCATGAATAATTCCATTCTCTTCACAGAATTGTTTTAATTCATTAGAAGTGTACTCACCACCTCTATCTGATCTTAGTATTTTAATTTTCCTATCCAACTGATTTTCAACTTCTACTTTATATATATTTTGAATTTGTTTATGACTTCATCTTTGGTCTTAATTAAGTAGAGGTAACAATATTTAGAGCAATCGTCTATAAATGTTACAAAATATTTGTTACCCCCTCTAGTTGTTCTTCCTGAATCACAAACATCACTATGGATGAGTTCTAATATCTCAGAATCTCTATCAATAGTTTTAAATGGTTTCTTAGGAAGTTTGGCTTCTACACATATTTCACATTTTTGATCATCTTTTATATTAAGCTTTGGAATTATATTGAGATGCATCAATCTTTTAATTGAATTATAATTCACATGTCCTAATCTTTGATGCCAAGTGATGGAAGGTTCAATATTCAAAGCTATTGGAGATGCAAGAGTAGAATTCTTAACATTCAATTTAAAAAGACCATCACATAAGAAACCTTTTCCAATGAAGTTCAAACCCTTAGTTATTACAACTTTATTTGATTCAAAAACAAGTTTGTAGCCTTGTTGCACTAATAAAGATCCGCTAATTAGATTTCTCCTAATGTCTGGTACATGGTGGACATCCTGCAGGATCAAAGTCTTATCCAAAGTCAGCTTTAGGTTGATCCGACCTATTCCAGATACAGAAGCCACATTATTATTTTCCATTGTCACAGTTCTTCTACTTGAGACCTGATAGGTGGAAAACAAAGATTGATTAGAGCAAACGTGAATATTAGCTCCAGTGTCAATCCACCAATCATTTGCTTGAAAGGTCATGTTTACTTCAGGAGTGAAGAGAACAGACCTGAAAGCAGTCTCAGCTGAACTGGAAGTCACCATGTTTACTTGTGACTTATTAGGTGGAGGCCCTCCCTTCCTAGGCTTGGGTGGTTCAGTTTTCTTGAAAAAGCAGTCCTTTGCAAGATGGTTGGTTCTTCCACAAACAAAGCAGGCTCGACGTTCAACTCCTTCCTTCTTTTGAAAGTGAACATGGTTCTTATTTTGATGAAAGGGTTTCTTCTTAAATATTTTATTTTGATTTTGGTGGAAGGGACGTTTCTTGTGTTGGGGAAAGGGTTTGGATTCAACATTGTTTACTTTGGGTTCTTTGGGTTCTTTGGGTTCAGATTTTGTCACATTTTTCTCCCTGAGTCTATGTTGCTCTTCAATTCTAACGGAATTCAACACTTGCTCTAGGGTAAGATCTCCTTGGGTATGGTTAAGGTTTTTGGCAAAATCTAACCAGGACTCGGGAAGTTTGTCTATAAGACATGTTATCTGAAATGTTTCATCTAGGATAGATCCATTCACTTTTAATTGGTGAACTATATGTTCGAATTCATGAATTTGCTCATTCATTGGTTTAGAATCTACCATTTTAAATTTGTTAAAATCAGAAGCTTTAAATCTTTTAATTCCCATATCATCTAAACCATACTTTTTCTCTAAGGTTTCCCACAGAACTTTAGCATTAGTGATAGTATAATATATATCATATAACCTATCAGATAAAGCTCCTAAGATTCTGTGTAGGCAATGATACTCTATTTCTTGAGGTGTTCTTGGGATAGGAATGGAATCTGTGGAGGAAGATGAGGAAGATTGCCTAGTAACTGGTCTAGATGAAGATGGGTTATCTGGTTCTATGGCTGTTATTAGATGTAGAGTTGTTAACTAAAATCTCATTTGGTTTTGCCAACGACGGAAATTGTTCCCATCAAACTTCTCTGGTTTAGCAAACATAATTTTACTTGTAGCCATAATCTGATGATGAATGAATAGTTTTGTTATTATAATGCAACAGAAATATATAAAGCATTCATTCAACAGAATAATCATGCAGTGTAATATTTCGTTTTTAAGTATTGCAGACATCATTAACATGAAAATCAGAATGCTAATCATGATACTATTCTAAACAGCAACAATTAGTTTCTTGGATTGTTGGAAATATGAGCTGTTTAGACAATAACGAAGATCAGTTTAAGTAATTTGCTAATTAACAGATAATCACTATTATAACACAGATATAAGAAATATATCAAATGAAAAATAAATAGAGTTAGAAATACGGCCTGATGGTCGAGGCGTGCAAGCACTGTCCCAAGAAACTAATTGCCCCCTCTCGTACAGGGCTACGCGGCAAAAGCTCCCGGAGATACAACGACCCTCGGTCAGGCGACCTCCTTCTCGTCGGCACGAGCTTCAAGAAGGCTTTGCGAAATCTTCTAGACTTTCAGGGAACCAGCACAAATGTAACAACAGTAAAATGAAGATGAAGGACAGAGAAGAAGAGAGAATTCGTTGTGTTTTCCACACTGTGTTAAACTCTTCAGATTTAGGTCTTTTTATAGGCTTAAAACATCCGTTACTCATAAATCCGTAATTAATATATTTTAATTACCGATTTTAATTATCATAAAACTCTTTTCCGTTTTGATTCTGTTTTAAATCTCATGAATATTACCGTTTCAAAATTTAATTCTCTTAACCGTTACAAAATGTTTATCACATGTTAATTGTTCAAAAATAAAGATTATATTTTAATTATTCAAAAATAAAAATGTAGCAGATTAAGGGCCCATTAATCCGGGGCGGCATTCGTGTCCGCAGGTCGTGTGCGCGCGCCACCCGACCCGACCCGAGACCGAGCCCGGCCTGGCCGGCGCGCGCGTATGTGGTGTGGAGAATAACCTTTGTATTCTTCTAGGCATAGGAGAGAAAGGGAAGGCTTATAAAGAGCCTATCTTCCCATCTCTTTTCCAATGTGGGACTAAAGGTTTCCTCTCTTCTCCTCTACAAAGTCAAGTTTTAAGTTATCTTTATTATTATAACTCCAACAACCAATCCATCCTTTGGCCTCATATCCAAGGCCATGATGACACCAAGCCTTGGACTAACCATATGAGGAATAACAAGTTTTCTAGATGTTGTTAGTATTGTTCCATGCTTTAAGTCGAAAGGGCATTAGTCAGAAACTAATTTTATTACATCTCCTAAACTTTTGGGATGTCTTGTATAAGCCGCCTAAGCTTTATAAATTAAAAAAAAAATCTACATGAACTTTTTTCACTAAAATTTCATGATCAGCGAAGGTTAATTCAAGTTTGGGGCCTGTCCATTTCAATCTTATGTACTTTGTTATGCGTAGCGGAACACCGAACATGATGTTTTGGTTGACCGGCTAGAAGATCAAAATTCTACCCTGTAACCCAACACATCTTTGGTCGACCGCACAGACATGGTCGGTCGACCTGATCACATCTTCGGTCGACCGGATCACATCTTTGGTCGACCGGCCAGAACATGATTATAAGTCCATGTTCCGTGCATGTTTCTGGTCGACCGGACCAAAGCCCGCGGTCGACCGGCCATCACCCAAAATGTCTCCAACTTTATCTTTCCTATACTTTTTTGTCGTTTTTGCCATTTCTATAAATCTCCACATCGGTGAAGTTTTCCCAAAAACTGAGCCGACCCCGATACAATTCTGTTAGACCCTAGAGGGGGGATGATTAGGGTCTTATTCTAATCTAATCCCGATTAAATTCTAATTAAAATTAAGTTGATCAATTTGTTCTTGCAAGA
>BQKN01000707.1:0-40534 GCA_022839385.1 Asparagus kiusianus | reverse complement strand
GTAAAACCTGTATTTTACGAATATAAAAATTTTGATATGGCTTATAAACATGTATATATATATCATGCATATATTATATGTATATAATAAAGTATGAAAGAGCTGTAAACATGAAATAAAATGTATTGTAACAACGTTTGATGAAAAATTATTTATATAATAGAAAATGTCAAAAATCGTGTTAATTGTACATATATTGAGCTTAAATATAAACATACAATATATGTAAGTAAACTACTCTTATACCTAGGCTACTCCACACATATGAACTTGAATCTTTAACGCTTGATTGTAGTGTGTTGAAATACCTGTAAAGAGAAACATAAAAACAAAACTAGAGAATATATTAGCGATAAATTGTTTAACAAATCATTATAAAAACTATAGGGTCAACACAATCATCTCACTCGTTGCATCCAGTACGAAGTGGAGTCAATCCACAACAACGGACTCAATCCATAACAAGTCGGAAACCCAAATGAGAATGCAAATAATCTTCACCATGTCGGTATCAACACATCAAACTGGCTGCATCAAACTGACTGCCTACCTATCCTATTGCCTAAGGAATCAAGCTTCACGTAGTTCACCCAAATGGCCTCCAAAGACCCTCAATAGCGAAGAATGTTCAACAATTCTAAACAATGACCAAATTTCATCCCAGTAACAACTTTGGTCAATATATCCGTCGGATTATCCTTTGTGTGGATCTTCTCTAATATAATGTCTCCATCATCCAAGACATCTCGCACAAAATGGAACCTGACATCAATGTGCTTTGTTTGGGCATGATATACCTAGTTCTTTGTCAAATAGATAGCTGACATACTATCACACTTTACCCTGATGGTATCCTGTGCAATCCCCCAAGTCATTCAATAACCCCTACAACTATAAAGCTTCCTTCACAGCTTTAGTCAACACCATATACTCTGCCTTCATAGTAGAAAGAGTCATTATAGACTAAAGTGTATATCTCCAATACACCAGTGCTCCTGCTAGTGTAAATACATATCCATTAGTAGACTGGCGCTTGTCAAGATCCCCAGCATAATCTGAATCCACATATCCAAAATAATCCTGCCCATTCTCCTCAAATATCAAACCAACATCCACAGTACCTTTGATATACCGTAGAATCCACTTCACGGCCTCCTAATGACCCTTCCCGGTTTGCATGTACCTAGACACTATGCTCACAGCTTACGATAAATCTGGCCTTGTATACACCATAGCATACATCAAGCTACCCACAGCACTGGCATGTGGAACTTTTGACATGTACTCACGATCCTCAACTGAAACAAGTGACATCTTAGCTGAAAGCTTAAAGTGGGGAGCCAATGGAGTACACACCACCTTGGCATTACCATCAAAACTGAATTTCCTCAACATCTTCTGCAAGTAGCTCCTCTGTGTCAACTTCAACCTCCCCTCTACCCTATCTCTCTTAATCTCCACACCCATTATCTTCTTTGCTTCTCCAAGATCCTTCATCTCAAATTCGGATGATAGTTCCTTTTTTAACTTTCTAATAGCTGAAGTATTCCTGAAAGCAATGAGCATATCGTCAACATATAACAATAAATAAATACACTCACCATTCTTTAGCTTGTGCATGTAAACACACGGGTCATATGGGCTCCTTGTGTACCCTTGGCCAATCATAAAACCGTCGAGTCTCTTGTACAATTATCGCAGCGATTGCTTTAATCCATAAAGAGACTTCTTTAGTTCACACACCAAATCTTTCTTGCCTGCAGCTCTAAAATCCATAGCTTGTGTCATATAGATTTCCTCTTCTAAGTCTCCATGTAGAAAGGCTATCTTCACATCCATCTGGACCAAATCCAAATCCAGTTGTGACACAAATGCCAATAGTATCATTATCGACGAATGCTTCACGACCGGTGAGAATAGTTCGTTTTAATCTATGCCCTCAAGCTAGGCATACCCTTTGGTAACCAATCTGACTTTGTACCGAATGTCTCCATTAGAAGATCCTTATCTCATTGCATATACCCACTTGCATCCAATAGCTTTCTTACCCTTCGGTAGCTTTGCAAGTTCCCAAGTGTCGTTCTTCTGAAGAGAGTGCATCTCCTCCTCCATAGCTTCCCTCCACCTGATTGAATCGGAGCTTGACTATGCTTCCTTATATGTAGAACATCTCCTCCTCAATATATCTGTCGGATTGTCCTTTGTGAGGATCTTCTCCAATATAACATCTCCATCTCGAACAAAGTTGAATCTAACATCAATGTGTTTTGTGCATGCATGATATACCTGGTTTTTACCAAATAGATACCCGACATGCTATCACTATTCACCTTGATGGTCTCCTGTACAATTCCCAAGTCTTCTAATAATCCCTACAACCACAAAGCCTCCTTCACAGCTTTAGTCAATGTCATATACTCAACCTCCATAGTAGAGAGAGCCACTGTAGACTGAAGTGTACACCTCCAAGACACTGGTGCTCCTGCCAATGTAAATACATATCATGTAGTAGAACGACGTTTGTCAAGATCCCCTGCATAGTTTGAATTCACATATCCAACACAATCCTGTCCAATCTTCTCATTCTTCTAAAATACCAAACCAACATTCACGGTACCTCTGATATACCGTAGAATCTACTTCACGACCTCCTAATGGCCCTTCCCAGGGTCGTGCATGTACCTGAACACCATGCTCACGGCCTGTGACAAATCTAACCTTGTACACCCCATTGCATACATCAAGATACCCATCGCATTAGCATATAGTACTTTGGACATATAGTCAGGATCCTCAACTAAAATAAATGACATCTTAGCTGAAAGCTTAAAGTGGGGAGCCAATAGAGTACTCAGTGCCTTGGCATTGCCATCAAAACTGAATTTCTTCAGTATCTTCTGCAAGTAGCTCCTCTGTGTCAACTTCAACCTCCCCTTCACCCTGTCTCTCTCAATCTTCATACCCAATATCTTCTTTACTTCTCCAAGATCCTTCATCTTAAATTCGGATGATAGCTCCTTTTTCAAATTTCTAATAGCTGAAGTATTCCTGGAAGCAATGAGCATATCATCAATATACAACAATAAATAAATGTACTCATCATTCTGTAGCTTGTGCATGTAAACATATGGGTCATATGGGCTCTTTATGTACCCTTGTCCAATCATAAAACTGTCGAATCTCTTATACCATTATCGCGGTGATTGCTTCAATCCATAAAAAGACTTATTCAGTTTGCACACCAAATCTTCCTTGTCTGCAGCTCTAAAACTCATAGGTTGTGTCATATAACTCTCCTCTTCTAAGTCTCCATGTAGAAAGGCTATCTTCACATCAATCAGGATAAAATCCAAATCCAGTTGTGCCATTAATGCTAATAGTATCCTTATTGACAAATACTTCACGACCGGTGAGAATACTTTATTATAATCTATGCCGTCAAGCTGGGCATACCCTTTGGCAACTAATCTGGCTTTGTACCGAATATCCCCATTAGAAGATCTTTCTTTCTTTGCATAAATACACACTTGCATCCAATAGCTTTCTAACCCTTCGGTAGCTTTGCAAGTTCCCAAGTGTTGTTCTTCTGAAGAGAGTGCATCTCCTCCTCCATAGCTTCCCTCTACCTGTTGAATCAGAGCTTGACTCTGCTTCCTTATATGTAGAAGAAACCAAATCATCAACGACCTCAACTGATTAAGCATATGCAACTATCACGTCATCATATCTAGTTAGCCGACGAATTACCCTTTTTGGCCTATTAGCTGCAATAGACTCCTGAACATGACTCTGTCCCTAAGTCCCTTTATTCACTGTATCCTCTATCTGCCCATCTGTCATCACGTCTCATCTCAGTGTTACCTCTGTAGGAGCCGCAATGGATACAATGCTATCTAAAATCTATAGAGTCGCATCATTCTCCACCTCCTGCGATATCTCGCTAGTCTGGCCTTCCTCCACTTGTTAAGGGACTTGAGGTCTTATCATATACGCCGCATCAAAAGTGATATCTCTTCTAATGATTATCTTCTTGTCTTGTGGATCCCACAACTTGAAGCCTTTAACTCCATATCTAAAGCCCACAAAGATTGTTTTTCTAGCCCTCATATTTATTTCCCATCATTCACATGATAATAAGTTAGACACCCAAATATCCGAATCAAATTATAATCACTAGCCACTGAACCAGACCATAGTTTCATAGGAGTCTTCCCATGTATCGCAGTGCACGGCAACATATTCACGAGATGGATTGCATAAACCAACGCCTCAGCCCAAAGGATCTAGATAATCCACTCTATGAGAGCATACAACGCACATTCTCTAGCAAGGTATGGTTCAATCTCTCGACCACCCCGTTTTGTTGCGGTGTCTCTCTAACTGTGAAGTGTCGCCTAATTCCGTGATCCCGGCAAAACTATAGAAATGAATCACTCTTGTACTCATCACCATTATCTGAACGGAGTACCTCCACCTTTCTACCTGTTTGCAGCTTTACTTTCTTCCTCCACTCCACAAATATATATAGGACCTTTATGTTTTATAGTGTATACCCAATTCTTCCTAAAATAATCATCAATGAAAGTGATAAAATAATTGGTCCCACCATGAGATGTGTTATTGGAAGGACCCCAAACATCTGTGTGTACATAATCCAATATACCCTGGGTGTTGTGAATTGTAGTGTCAATTTCATTTTTATCTTCTTCCCGAGTACATAATGCTCACACAACTCCATCTTGCAGGTCTTTGCACCTTTCAACAGCCTCTGTTTCGCCAATACCTGCAAGGACTTATCGCCAGTGTGTCCCAATCTCATATGCCATAACCTGGTAGTATCATCCTCTGTAGTAATCGAAGCTATCAGACCCTCTGTTACTATCTTTCCCTTCAAGTAGTAAAGATTATTTTTTCTGACACCTCTCATCACCACCATGGAGCCATTCGTGACTTTCAAAGTTGTATTCTCTAATATCACCTTATAACCAGATGACTCCAAGGTTCCAAGTGAAATGATGTTCTTCATCAATTGAGGGACGAATCTCACCTCTTTCAACTCCCTAGTCACACTATCGCACATCCTGATTCGAACTGTTCTAATACCACCAATAGGACATACGTGATCGTTACCCATGAGCACGACATACCCTCTTTCCAACTCCTCAAAGCTGAAAAACCAATCCCTCCTATGGCAAATATGGTATGTAGCACCCGAATTCAATATCCACTGCATAGAGTTGGTATAACAAATTGATGGTAGTGCTGGACATGAGTAGCACAAAGAATCAGCATCTGAATTGTCATCACTATCTTTGACAACATTCACCTCTGAAGATTGTATGGCTTTTCCCTTATTCTTCCCGGTTCTATCCTTTAACTTTGGGCATTCATTCTTCCAATGTACATCCTCTTTGCTAAAAGCACATTGATTCCTACCCACGCTTCTATGGCCACCTCTCTGCTTCGACTTTGAGCGATTAAATGAATGGTATTTTGGACTACGGCCTCTCACTGCCAATGCATCTCCCGATGCCTCCTCGAAGGATTCGCCATCACTCTTCCTCAACTCATAATTCATCAATACTGAGGTTATATCCATATAACTAACAGTGGTTCTACCATTAATCATTATGAGGACAAAGGTATCATAATCATCCTCTGACAACAAACACAATAACAACATTGCCTTCTCTTCATCCTCTACCATGATATCCACATTGGCCATATCCGATAGCAATTCATGAAGTTATTGACATGTTCTCTAGTGGAAACTCCCATCTTCATCTTGAATTGGTAAAACCTCTTCTTTAAATGAAGCTGGTTCTCAATGCTCTTCGTTAAATACTTCTCATTGAGTATTTCCCACAACCGTTTTGCCGATGTCTCGTTCATCACATCATAGATCAAATCCGGCGTCAAGCATGACCTAATTGTTTGCGTCAAAAGTGATTTTTTCAATGTCATTGACCCTGTTACAACTGTTTATCAATTACAAATTCAAAAAAATAGAAAAGTTGATCTTTTTATAAGATCTTCTTACACAATAAAAAATAAAGATTACACCTTTATCAAACAATACACAAAAACTATTTATTAGTCTCTGTCTGCATGGGATCTTTGCCTGTGTCGGGGACGCGTTAGTCCGTGGACCATCGCGAATCAGATCTGATTGACAGAGTGATTATTAAAAGATCTTACTTTATAAAGGAAGTAATCGCAGAAGTGATAATCTTGACAAAGCGAGATTTTGACTCTTCTCGAGATCAAAATAAAATTTGATCCGAAAAAAATGGGGAACATGCTTCAGATCCTTCGAAAAGCTTCCTCTTTATGCTGAAGTTCGCCAAGATCTGCTAACCCTCCTCTGAAATTCGTGCTCCACTCTTCAGTTTGACAGCACCTCGTCTTTTAATTTCAGATCCTCTTAAATGAAGGCCCTAGGCTTGTATTTATAGACTTCGGTTGTAGTGTTTTCGGATAAAAACTGATGATTTGATGTTATCCGCAGCTAACAACCGCTTAACCACGTTCAGGGATGGTACCAAAGCAGTTGGGAGGCTCTAGAATAAAAGAATCCTGCGAAATCTCGTCAAAAAACGTGTTTTAGGCTTTTTCGGGCGCAAACCACCTTACGGTGGCTCAGAACTGTGCGAGACACCATTTGGTGGCTCGCGGCCATGCGAGCCGCCATTTGGTGGCTCGGCCTTGGGCCGAGACACTGGCTTTGGCCGAGTTTTTTTAACACGACTCGACCACCAGGGGCTTTTTCGGTTCGTTCGGGTTGGACTTGTTTCATCGTTACACGCATTTCATCATTTCATTTACTTGTTCGCTACACCGATTCGCTTTATGAGTTTTGTTAACTTAGAGGCAGCTGACGAGTGTACGGGCTACTTAGAGACGACTGACGAGTGCACGAGCCATTTGGAGGTGGCTGATGAGTATGCAGGCCATTAGAGGTGGCCGGTGAGCGCACGGGCCACTTGGTTTGCCATTCCGGTGGCTTGTTGCTACGTCACTAATGGTTCACCGATTCACTTTATGCACTTGTCAGCATCAGATAACCCTCCTTGATTCGGATAATAATGTTCTTCGTCTTCTCTCCGTCTCGAACTACATGCGGGAACCTATAGACAATTTTTGACGCCTACAGATACCCCCTCCAAAGTGTTTCAAACTCGTTTTTTTTATAGAAGAGCCAGAAATACTTTGGATGTGATAGGCCTAACCTTCAGTCGATGTAGAAGGACCTGTAATTGGCTTTAGTTCTTGACTTCTTCAATTCTCAGTCTATTCAGTATTTTGTCGAATAGCTAAAATTCTTTCGGCTGTGCATTTATCGTCTGACCGTTGTCGAAGTCTCGAATTGAAATTAGCGTGTTAATCTCTAATTTTTGCTTGTGTCGTTGAGTCGACATTGAACTGACTATCTTCATCAGGGATTCATATCTGAATTGCAGTTGAAATCCTTTAGATTATCCTTTGTTTCGTAGTTGATTTGAGCCTTGTTTTGGCGAGAATTGACAATGTGTTGACTGGCATTAACTTTGATTGCAACGCGTTGACCGACGTTGACCTTCATTACAACAAGTTCAAAGTCCTTTGTGGAAACTTCAGTTGGAATTGATGTTCTCCCATGTGTTCAAGTCACGAGATCAACTGATGAAGCTGGTGTGTCAGTAACTATCATGCTTATAGGATCTTTTGGCAAACCCTCAGCCATAAACGAGTTTGACGAGCCTTTACCGACTATCGTTTGAGTCGGGATAGCATGTAGATTGTTTAAGTCCGTTCCGCAGGTGACGTTATGCTAAAAGAATGAACTCTCTTGGACTTGATGCTATGATATTGAATACATACACTTCGTCATTTGTCGCGGGAATAGACTACCCGGTAACGCGTGTTAGGCGTAGACTTTAGGATTTTTGGCAAATCCTCGGTCATCAATGGATTTGATATGCCTTTATCGATTACCGTTTGAATCGGGCTTGCATATGAATTATTTAAATCTGTTTCACATGTGACGTTGTGCTACGAGAATGAACTCTCTTAGACTTTATGCTATAATACATAGGCTTCATCCTTTTTACGAGGAAAGACTTATTATCTTTATTTAGGGATTAATATAATATCCCCTAGACTTGGATTCTAGTGTTTTTTTCATTCGGTGAAAGACTAAACCGATAATGCATGTTAGGCGTTGACTTATCCCTTCTTAGGATTCGGGATAAAATTCTTCGCGTAAGACACGGATTTCGGTGTTAAAAAGTAGTGTCTTCTCTTGGGGCAAAGACGAACCCAATACTGGAGAGGAAGAATTTTATATTCTATCTCCAATTGTAAAGGAAACTCAAAGTGGGATCTCCACTTCGAGAATCCGGAAAGGTGAAACTAAGAGTGGGATCTCCACTCTAAGAATCGAAAAGATTCGGATAATCCTAACTGTCGGAAGGTTTAATTACCAAACTAAAGGTGAGTTTCTCGTTTATTGAGAGTGAATTAGGGTTTTGGCTCTAACCATAGAAAGGTTTGACCGAGTAGGAGGTTTGAGACGATCCTAACTGTAGGATGGTTTGAGCGCTCGATATGAAAGTGGACCTCTCGTTCATGGAAGGAATCGAGAGGAGATTTTGGTTATGACCCTAAATGTAGGAAGGTTTGACCGAATGGGAGGTTTGAGACGATCCTAACTGTAGGAATGTTTGATCGCTCGATTTAAAAGTGGACCTCTTATTCATGGAAGGAATCGAGAGGAGATTTTGGTTGTGGCCCTAACTGTAGGAAGGTTTGACCAAGTTAATCAATGGGAGTGGGAGTACAAATCACAGTGGGAGTGTTGACTTGTACAAATCACTTAGTAGGGATTCTTGGTGTCAAGTGATAAGCACTTAACACGAAGGGGTTTGACAATTATCAAAGATTAGCAGACTAAAATTCCAAGCATTATATCTGGACTCTAAATATATGAGTGTTGAGTGCACAGACACAACGAGAGTTTGAGTGGATTAAACTAGGAAGAATTTTAGTGGACTCACCATCAATTAATTTGATCAGTGAGGGATTTTGTGGTGGAAGATTGTGAATCATCATACACTAATGAGAGTTTAGTAAGGGAAGATCGATCCAACGAAGTGATCAAAACTCGTCTCAGTAAAAGAGTACTTGGAGTTTGTAAGTTTGATTTCGGCAATGAGATACGTTTCACCCTTAGGACATTTAGAGTCCAAATGCGAGTATCTTATTCGTTATTTTTTTGTAGTGACCGGGTTATCCCTAAGAATAGACCACATAGCATTCTTTCGGGAACTTCCTGTTACATGAATTATCCACCCCTAGCTTTCTTTGTGAAACTGGGTTTAACATTGTACTCAGTTGTATAATCGGGTTATCTTTAAAAATATTATTTATAAAATTCTCTAAGAACTTTCCATCAAAGGTAGGAAAAAGTTTAGACTCGTATACCTATTGGAGTATGCAAAGAGCAGTTTAACATCATGCACCTGTTGGAGGATAGAGAGAAGTAGTTTATACTCTTATACGTATCAGAGTGAGGATAGAGAGAAGCAGTTTATTCCAGCGTTATGACGATTGCTTCAACCAAGACTTGGATGCTATTTTTAAGAGCGAAGCAAGCCTTGGTGGGATGCAGGATCCTTCTGTGGTACGCATAGTATTTTAGATCCGAAATATTATTAGCTTCCTCCTAATTTGTGATAGGTGGCAGCTTGATCTTGTTGTTTTTGAGAAGGGACTAAAAAATAGCTGGAACATCTTCGTCTTTGAAGGAATACTCTTTTTAGAGTCTCGTATCCGAAGTCTTTTGCTGCCTCCAGGGTTGCTGCTGTGACGTCTGATTAACATCGACAGCTGGTGCAGGTGCCTTCCCCTTACCACGGGAGGCGAAGTTTGATTTCGAAGGGTTGGCCGTCGGTTGGATTCTCTAGGCTTTCTTCCTTCTGAGGAAGCGTTCAACATGTTCTCTGTGCACCTTTAACTCTTTCCAAGTCTTGGATTGTACTACTCCCATAACTTCCAAGATATTAATGGATAGGTTGTTATGACAAGTTTGGAAGATGAAGTCCTCTGTGACCGAATCTCGGTAATTTATTATCTTATTTCGGAAGCGTTTGACAAAGTCGTCGACCGTCTCTTTGTCTTCCTATTTCTCCTCAAAGAGCGCCCTGATTGATACATCAGTGTCATCCTCAAAGAAATTACCGAGGAATAAGTTTTTCATATCGTCCCAGCTATTGATGCTTCTAGGCTTGAGATGGCGGTACCAATCAAAGGAAGGCCTGCGAAGGGTGCCAACGAATGACTGAACCATCAAAGGCTCGTTGCTAGAGATCACTCCCAAGTGGAACTTGAAATAAATCAAGTGTTGAGTGGGGGAGCCCTTCCCGTCGAACAGCATGAAGTTGATCAGGTTAAACTTTGCCGGATATAGGAGCGACTCCCACTCTTTTGGATAGGGATATGGAATGTCGGTCTTCTTCACCTCATGAATGGGCATCAAGGCATCGATTTTTGCCTAGAGGTCCTTCATCTTCTCATCCTCGCTTATATCATTCCTTGGTCGATTTCGAGGAGGAACATCGTGGCCACCCCCGACATTGTTATTATCGGTGGGGCCGCCCCTAGCATCGTTATCTTTAGTGGGGCCACCCCCCGTGCTTTGGTCAACAGGAGGGTTATCTGCATTAAGGGGCTCGTCCATGTCTGAATCACCACCTGCCCGATAGGTATTGTTGTGACGACTAGATTCGCAAATCTAATTAGACAAAGTCCTAATCTGTTGGTCATGCACTTCCCTCATCTGCTGCATAGCCATTTCCATATCAATTTTGAATGCTTCTTTCTACTTGGCTAGAGCATCCTCGAGAATTTTGACAATTTGCTCGGTGTTAATCATAAACACTTCCCGAGCTTATCCCATGCTAGACATTGTGTCGTCGGAGGCGATTACAGAACAAGAGTCTGAGAGTTCGTCATCGAAATGAGTTTCTTCATGGATTCTCAGGTAGTTACTATGTCTGACGGCTTCTAGCTAGAGCCGAGAATGAACTAGTGTTGCCTTTAGCATGTTGATGGAGAGACATAACATAGTGCTATCTAAACAATCCTCATTGATCTTTGAATGCCAAACACTTGCACCCACAAACCAATTTGTAAGGCTATTTTTTTAGAAAGTGTTGTTGTGAAATACTCCCAAGTTTTGGAGTTTTTAACTAAAATTTTAAGTTTTATAATGCTTTTGTACCAGTGTTTTAAATGTCAGTTGCGATGTCGGACATGGCGGCCAACATGTTGGATCCAGAGCCAAACAGCCATGATATGACACAATTTATAGTGTATTGCATTTTTGGGCATAAATTGGGGACATATCGGCTAAAATTGGATATTGTAGGAACAATTTTGGGTTCAAATTGCGTCCGATTTTAGAGTTATTTGTTTGGAATTATTAGCTTGTTTTTTGCAAATGTTTGCAAACTTGACCTGACCTAAAAACCAACTTAAAACACTATACCCTCTTCTCTAATATCTAATTAGGGCTCCTTTGCCCAAATCCGTCTCTTCAACTCATGCTTCTCCTTCAACGCCTCTTCTTTGACCCAGTGTCTCCTTTGGCATTCCTCCAATGATCCTCCAGTGCTTCTTCATAAGTTTTCTCTTTTTCTATTCTTTCTCCGTCCTCTCGTGCTCACTCGCTTAGGCTATTTCTCAAGCTCTTTATCTCTCTATTTCAGGAGAAATTAGGACTTCCGCTGTTGGGAGGAGACTAAGACTTCCACTGCACAACACAATTACTCTCTTTTTCTCTTCCACTCACTCTCACGCTCTCTCTTACTCATCCCTCTTTCTCTGTCTGTCTCTCTCCCAGAGTCATCCCTCTCTTTCTCAGTCATCTCTCTCTCTCAGTCATCCCTTTCGGCTCTCAGTCATTCCTCTCTCTCTCTCTCCGTCATCCCCCTCTCTCTCAGTCATCCTTCTCTTTCTCTCGGTCATCCCTCCCTCCCTCTCTCTCTCTCTTAGTCACTCTCCCTCATTCTCTCGGTCTCCCTCTTTATTTCTCAGTCATCCCTCTCTCTCAGTCTCTGCCTCTTTAGGACAATCTATTTTTACATATTTTTGGTGTTGCACAATGTAAACAGTTGGTTAGTTTGATAGTTCTAATTTTTCACAAAGTAAATTAACAATTTTCATCTATATTGATTTGTTTCAAGATGCAATCGAGGAACAAGTTTTTACAATCGATTAGTGATCCTAAACATTATATGTTATTTACTTTTTTGTATGTTTAAACTATAGAATTTATTAAGTATTGGTTAGATTGTATATAGGAGATTATATTACACATATACACTACATCTGATATGACAATCCGATATTTATTACATATCCCTGACGTGTCCCCGATTTTCGCTATCCGATATGGATTTTAGCCATCTGACATGAACCTGACATGGACATTTAAAATCTTGTTTTGTACAAATCACTTCAAAACACATAGGGATCTTTCCGAATTTGACTTTAATGGATTTGATTTCTCAGCACCGTTAAACCAGTGGAGAAACTACTACCTTAATCACTTCCCAGCTATTTGTTCACTAGATCATTGCCGAAAATGGAATAAATACAATATGTAGGGCAAATGAATCATAATGTCTAAATCATAATAAGTTATGAATACAACAAAGTGGGAAGGAGAAAAACTATCATTTGAGGTTATATACGAATAAAATGAAAAAAAAAATATCTTTCTAAATGGGTTTTTCTAAGAAACCACCTTTAAAATAGGATCATTCTACGTAAACCACCATTGATTGTCTATTCATACACAAACTATCTTTAAACCGTTTTTTATAATAATCAGTCCATGGACTCACTTTTCAATCAAGTTTTTTTTAATATAGTGATTAGTTGTCAAATACTAAATATATTAGAGGGATGATCAATGACATAGGTTAGGTTAAGATCAATTAACCAAAAAAATCAACTAAAAAGTGGGCTCAAATGGTTGATTGAAACAAAACTCCTATAAAGATATTTATGTATAACTAAATATCAAAGATAGGGAAAAAAAACTCTTTCTAAAATGCAAAGTTGGTCATAGCGGAGGTGAGTAGGTGAAAATACAACAATAATACTAACTCTTTACTGCCTTGACATTCCTGCTCAAAAGCAAAGATTTCTCATAGGTCTTAATTCTAACTTCAGGGAAGAGAAAATGAAAGCTTGCAGAACAATGGAGAAACCCTCGAGTAGCCATTGCATCTATCTTCCCATAGCTGAAGCCAAGAAAACCATAAATAAGTTGGTAAATATTTTCGTCAAAATCTCAGAGGTCGGATTCCCTAGGAAATCCAAAGGAACAGGTTCCTTTTCTCGCACTTTATCCTTTTCACTTTTATTTTTTGGAATTTCGCTTTTGTGTATAGTTTTTAGATTCAATTTCATCTGGTTTGGCTCTTATGCTAGTGAACTAGGTGATTTTGGGGTTGCGGTTTCAATTTTATGAGTGAGGTCTTTTGGAGGTTTGAAGATTAGGGAAATTTGAGATTGAATCCCTTGATTTTTCCATCAAAAGCCCTTTTATTTTTATATTTTAGGAGTGAGGGTTTTTGCTTGTTTGAAGATTGGGTAAATTTTTCTATCAAAACCCTTATATTTTATATCTCATGGCCGTTCCAAGGTTGAGTTAATCCTTCTCACTTGATACATTGTGAAATTGTCATATTGACCGAATCGGGAGCTAATCATGGGTTTGTAAGAGATATGAGTTCCCTTCCTTAACCCCTAGCTTTTAAGAGTGAGTTATTTACAATTTGACTACAAGCTAACTTTCCTTGTCAAAATTTAAAAATAAAACAAGTTTAAGATAATCCATGCGGGCTAGGAGTTAACTTCTTAACATGATGGGTCTATTTATCAAGGACTAAGAAATAACCCCGTTATTATTTATAAAGAAAAGGATGACAATTCCTCGTCTTTTAAAACTCTAAAGTCAAAAAATAACAAATGGGCAGTTAATAGTGGACTATGTTGCATGAGTATTTCTATTTGGAGGCGTACCCATATCGTACTCATATTCACTATACAAACTTTAGTGGACACTCCTTGGATATTTGCATACACTTATTCAAATTTGTACTAATCATAAAATACACGTTTTAAATTTAAAACACTCGTCGTATACTTCTTGGATGTATATCCTACACTTTACATGCAATCCTTGAAACTCTTCATACGTAATTTGGATTTTTTCAGCCTCCCTAGTTTAAAGCTATGATTATAAGGAGTCTTTGAATATACAGTTAAAAGGCGAGCAATTTTCTAAATTATCGATTTATATTATAAAAGAATCATATGATGTTATAGGAGTTTTATTTCATAGCTCGTGAAATGAAAAAAATAATGTTGATCTCATGTAAATTATTATTATATATACATGTATGTGTAGGCACATCCTCTTATTCTACCTTTTAGGCTTTTACATATTTGTCATGTCCCATACCTGAACCCTGTATTTGTATAACTTAGATTTTGGGTCATAAAAGATCTGGGTTCCTTGTAGCTAGCTTCTAGGAGTGAGTTTTCCTATGTTTGTTACAGTTTGGCAATGATTAAGCGGGGTTAAGGAGAGTTAAAAACTTTATTATATCACCAAACACAAATGACAACTTTTAACATAATCCATTTGCATGGGCTAGGACGACTTAACCTCTTTACATGAGGGGGGGGGGGGGCTATTGATCAAGTACTAAGATATAATCCCTTTATTTATAAAGAAAAAGATGATAGTTTCTCTTTAAAGAATCAAAAGAACAACTTAAGAATTAATAATATCTAACATGCTAAACTTACTAAATGAATTAAATAGTTTTTCTTTTCTTATTTTCATCGTCAAGCCTCTGCCAGATTGTTCCTTAATGTTCTTGCATTGTTGTACTTCTCATCTTTGAATATTGATGCCCTTTTTAATTTTTTTAAAGTTGGGTTAAGCTAGGGCACATATCTTTCCCTTCTTTCATACAAAGTAGGAGTATCTATATTTCCAAGTGGTGAAGAGTTTGAATGCATGAATAACTAAGATATCTCCATAGGTCTAAAAGTTCTGAAGTGAGGAAACATTATCCAAAATGTTGTAGATTTACCGACTGTTATATGAAATTTTTTGCTGGAAATTTTTGGACTAGTGTGTACCACCTTCTTAGGAGCTTATGCCGCATTGGTATTGATCTTATCAGCCCATTATCGTACCCATTGTAGCTTTCTTATTTGACATCGGATAAGATGCTGATGGTTGGAGGTTTGAGTTGAATAATCTCCAAAGTGCTCATAGCTAAGGCTGGCTAGAAAAAGATGTGAAAAACAATTATAACTGTCTGAATATACATTTGAACATGACAAAAGCTACTTTACTAATGGAACCAAGTAGAAACTTGAACATAACATGATTACACACAATTGTTTATTACCCAGCATCTTGACCTTCAACTTCAAAGAACATATCCCAGGACTTAGCTTTTTAGTATGAAGAATTAAATAAAGATTGAATATTCTTAGCTTTCATGCGATCTTTGTTGCTGGTGAGTCGCAATTTGACCAAGTGATGCAACATGACCTCAATGCCTTGTGACTTGTTATTGCCTATCACTTGGTATATTGGCTTTTCTTTTACTGGAAGCTGGTGATGTAATCTGATGTTTCTCTTGCTAGTTAAAAAATTAAAAGAAAGTCTACCTATTACTTGGATGGTCCGCTTCTGCATATACTGGGTGTCTCTTATTGAGTTGAGGATCTAGTAGTCTTTCCAAGCGGAGAAAAACTACGTAACATAAGACTGTCAGGACTCCTTTGAAAAGCTGTCTATACGCTGGGTGGTTTTTTTTTTCAAAATCATTTGATTTGATCCTTCATTTTTGGTCAGTACGAAATAGAGTAATTAGATCCAAGGTTTGTGATTTCTGTGGACTTTCTTATGAAGATTATCAATGTGAGGGAAGCAGGTTAAAATCTTTGGCTGTTCACATGTGCCTACTTCTCCTTTTGTTCCTACTAGTTAAATAAAGCTAAATTTTGGTAAACCGTTAAAAACATTTCCTTTAAAACTGAAATAGAATAGGTGCTTTCTTTGTATACATTTGACAAAAGTGTGTGCTTGGAGCAATTTAATGAGAAAATATTGTATTGCTTGAGGATACTCCGTGTACTATCATGAGGAAGTTAAAGCAAATTTGCGAGTGAAGGCACTCTCCTCAAAATTCCCTTATTACTAGTATCATGAAGCTAATGATATAACTTTATACCAACCTTCTGAGCATGGTCTATAGTCTATGATATACCTACCCTGGCAGTGGTCTCCAATTCTCTTAACCCACATGCTAATTTTTGCAAATGCGGACTTTGAAAGCTTGGTGGCATGAAATGTGGTTCTTTAATTGCTGAAACATAACGTGAAGTTGGTTATATCCAAAGCAAAATAAGTGAAGATAAATAGAAAAATAGGGAGAGTACAATTCAACTTCTGATAGTCTGTTCTATTCACTACTTTGAGGCGTGGATATCTTCCTCTAGCTTGCACATGCTTATGGTGATCCTTCTCATAGATATAATCGATAAGAAGCTTGACACAAAGATTAGTGACTAGTGAACTCTCTTAAAATTTGGAAACAGTTTAGGAGTTTAACCTTTGCAAAACTCTGTCCTTGGTGTGGAATAGAATATCTAAGGCTTTCCAATTTGGTCTATAAAAAAGTGGGATACATTACTAGAAAATAATGAGCTCAACAATGTTGCGACACCTAATCACATAGATGTCAGTGGCTCTGTTGTAGGCTTGTAGCTTCATTGTGGTATTCCAACTTCCTTTAGCCTAAACATGACTGAAACAATTTAAACGCAAGTCATGAAAGGCGAACATCATCTGATTTCTGAACCCATATCTGACAACATCAATGTTCTATAAGAAGTTAGAAATTTTAATTACTATCAAGTTGTGGATTAATACAGTTTAGAAATCAGAATAGATTTCTCATAATTAATATTGTAGTAGGCTTAACCAGTTTTGGTGAACATGCAGTTGTTCAGGTAATCCTCGATTTTTTTTACCTCTATTTGGTCAAGTTTGTTTGTAAATATTGACTTTGAATTGGATACCCAATACATAAATTACTTGATTAATGTGATTCATCTAATAGCACCTTAATGCTTGGTCCCTGAAAGGAAAATTACTTAGAAAAGTCATGAATGGTTAAATAGAATAAGTTGCCCTTGACAATGTTTTGTTGCACCCTTTTTGGTTTCCTTTAACTTCTCGACATTGAGCATCTTTTCATGATTCATATCTGGCTGCTTGAGATACTTGATCTATGAATTACCTTATCAAATGGGAGTTTAACTCCTATATGAGTGTCTCTGCTCCTGTAAATAATATTGCCTAAATATTCTGGTATGATATAATAGTAATTTTCTTTAAATTTGATTAATGCTTTATTGCAGATTATGTTCTTGTATTGAAGGTTGTGGACCAATCTTATCCAGCGCCTGGGCTCTCTGTGACATTTTTCGGTGAGAACATGAGAAAGCTGCCAGATGTCAGATCTGTTGGAGATGTGATTAGTCTTCATTATGTTGAGGTACCTGTTATTACCCATCTGAAATATTCTTTACATAATGTGGGCTCTCTTTGTTGGTATACCCCAGATTAGTAGCATTACTATAATTATATGTTCATTTTTCTGTGTGTAAACCTTTGCTTAGATTTTTTTTCTTGTCTAGTACTTTTCTCTTATAGATATTGCATCTGGTTTCTTGCTCAATGGAGAACTTGATAATTTTTGGGCTTGCCACGGGAAGATTGATGACTAAAAATTTGCTACAAATATCAGGCAGGATGAACTAGAAAATAGGCATTACCTTGATTATGTAGGAAACTAGAATCCTTGGGAGTACTTATCACTTATCTTAATGTTATTAGTGAATGTTTTATAAAAATCTTGGGTCTTAGAGTTCCTTTTGATGTTGACGGAGTATTGTTGGTTGTAGTGCAATATTTAGCGTTGAAATTTAAGTAGGGATGTTGTTGTCCATCCTTTTAGTCCCTTGGCTTTATTTGTGTCATGTTCGAATACAATTTTCTATAGCAAGTCCATCATGTTTGCATCCCTTCTTTTTATATGTCCTCTCGGGCTTGGAGAATTTGGAGGATGATAACTGATCTATTTTTAGGATTAAAATTCCCCCTCTTGTTTATGGTTTTCTTAGCCAAAATTTTGCACTAGCTAAGAGAGGGAAGATAATTCATGTCAATGACTTGTCATAGAATTGTTGAACTTTGTTAGACCTTCCATGGAGCCTTGCTTCATAGGGATCTAGTATCATAGAACTCTATCTTTTTGACTAGAAATTAAATTTCTAAAACTCAAGGGGTTAAACTAAAAATCTTTATTTCTTTATCAACCTCATGTCCCTTCTCTGTTCCTCAATACACCCGAACCTATTCAAGTCGGGGTTGGGATCGGTGGCCATGGTGACCACCATGGGCGAAACCCTAACCCATGGGATGGCTAGAGTTACCTGCTATCATTGGAAGCGACACTAGTGGTCGGAGAAGGTATATTTTTTCTTCTCTAATCTATAATTATTCATAACTAAGGTGAAAAAGAATTGAACTTTTTTTAAGCTCTTCTTTATCAGATCATTTCCTTCTTAGCAACTACGTTTTTCTCTTTCTTTAGGTGTTAAAAAAATGTGGGGTTTGGTATAGATTTATAGGGTTCAATGACCCTTGAGTTCATAACTAGTTTTGGATATTAATTGTAAGTAAAACCCCCATTACTCAACTGAAATGAATGCATATAATTTCAGCTACAAACCCTTAGATTTTCCTTCGGATTTTTTTAATGAAAAAACCGGTTCTTTACATCCTCCCTATCTTAAATAAAGTTTCGTCCTAAACTTTATGTACATTGGTTCTCAAAAAGTTGAGGATACTTCTTTCGCATCTCATCTTCAAGCTCACAAGTTGCTTCTCTTTCTAAATGATTCTTCCATTAAATCTTCACATATTGAATAGTACGTCGCTTGAGCACTTGTTCCTGTTTATCCACGATACATTCTGGCTGCTCCTCATAAGTTAAGTCTTCATTGAGCTTAATTGGTTCCAGTTCTATAACTTTAGGTAGATCTCGAATAAATTTTATTAGCATAGATACATGAAACACATTGTGGGTTGCAACCAAAGAAGGTGGTAAAGCAAGCCTATAAGCGACTTCACCAACACGTTGAAGAATTTCGTACGACCTCACAAATCTTAGACTCAGCTTCCCTTGGCTTTCAAATCTCATCACACCTCTTTTAGGAGATACCTTTAAAAATATATGATCACCTTCTTGGAATACTAGGTCTCTCTTCCTACATTCAGCATAATTGTTTTGTCGATTTTGTGCATTTCGAATATGCTCTCTTATCGAGTAAATCTTATGTATAGCTTGTTGCACTAACTCAGGTCCAAGAAGTTTTCTTTCTCCAGCATCGTCACAGTGTATAGGCAAACGCCACTTCCTTTCATTTAGAGCCTCATATGTTGTCATCTTATTGCTTGACCGGTAACTATTGTTATATGCAAACACTGCCAGTGGTAAATACTCCTCCCATGATCCTTTCAAATCAAGGATATAACATTTTAACATATCCTTGAGAGTTGGAATTATTCTCTCTGACTGATCATCTGTTTGTAGATGATATGATGAGCTAAAACAGAGTTTGCTTTGAAGGGGTTTGTACATACCTTGTCAGTACTCTGATACGAATCTAGGATCTCTATTGGATACTATCTCCACTAAAGCACCATGAAGCCTGACTATTTCAACAATATAAAACTTTGCAAGTTTCTCATATTAATTGACAAGAAGTAAGCCAACTTAGTTAGACAGTCACTATAACCCATATGGTGTTGTTACCTCTTGCAGATCTTGGTAACCCTCTGACAGTCCATAGTAATTTTCTCTCACTTCCACATTAGTATATCGAGGTTTTGAGTTAATCTCGCTGGTTTCTGATGCTTTACTTTTACTTGCTGACAAATCTCACACTCTGAAACATATTTGCTAATATCTTTCTTCATATTGTTCCATCAGTACATCTCCTTCAAATCTTTGTACATTTTTGTTCTACCATAATGCATTGTATATCCAGAATGGTGAGCATTCAAAATCTTCTTCTTTAGCTCTGGATTATTCGAAACACGAAGTCAAATTTCAAACCTTAAAGATCCATCACCATGTATCATAAAACCTGATTGGTTACCATCCTTGACTCTTTTCTGAATGCCTCTCAATTTGGAGTCTCTTTTTGAGAAATCTTAATCTCATCAATCAATGCAGGTTATACTTGGATGTTAGCTAGTTTAGCCGATGATTGTTGACATCAGATCTTAACTCTCAATTGATCCAAATCTTCTAATATATGCCTTTGTTGAGTAATGAGACAGACTATATTACTCTTCCAACTAAGGGCAGTAGCAACTATATTTGCTTTTCCCGGGTGATAATTAATACTAACATCATAATCTTTAAGTAGCTCCAACCATCTCCTTTACCTCATGTTCAACTCTTTTTGAGTAAAAGTATATTTTAAACTCTTGATATCGGTATAGATCTCACAATGCACTCCGTAGAGATAATGTCTCTAAATTTTCAAGGCAAAAACTACCGCTGGCAACTTTAAATCACGAGTTAGATAATTTTGCTCATAAGGTTTCAGTTGTAAGCTATGACTTTTTCATTTTGCATGAGCACACATACCAAACCTTTATGAGAGGCATCGCTATAATCAGTAAAGTCTTCTCGTGTGATTGGTATAGTGAGAACTGGTGCAGATAGTAGTCAGTTCTTTGACTCTTGAAAACTCCTTTCACATTCCTTAGACGAAACAAATTTGATTCCTTCCGAGTTAAACGGGTCAAAGGTGAGGTAATACTAGATAACCCCTTTATGAATCTTCGATAATAATACGCCATGCCAAGAAAGCTACGAATCTCATGAACACTTGTTGGTCTTTTCCAATTTACAACTGTTTTAGTTTTTGCTGGATCTACCGAGACTCCATCCTTTGAGATAGTATGTCCTAGGAAAGACACATTATCCAACTAAAATTCACACTTCTCAAATTCATCATAGAGCTTTTCCTTCCTCAAAGCACAAAGCACACACCGTAGATGTTTCTCATGCTCCTTCTGGTTCTTTGAATACACCAAGATATCGTCTACAAATATCACCACAAAGCAATCTAAGAAGGGCTTGAACACCATGTTCACGAGGTCTATGAAAAATGCAGGTGCATTTATTAACTGAAATGGTAATACAAGAAATTCATAATGACCGCAACTGGTACACAATGCAGTCTTTGGAATGTCTTTAGCCTTAATTTCAATTGATTTTCAATTAATGATAGCCCGATCATAGATCAATTTTGGAAAATACCGGAGCTCCTTGCAATTGATCAAACAAATTATCAATCTTTGGTAATGGATATTTATTCCGTATAATCACCTTATTGAGCTTCTGATAATCAATACATAATCGCATGCTGTCATCTTTCTTCTTCACAAATAACATCGGTGCGCCCCAAGGTGAAACACTGTGTCTAATAAACCCATTATCTAGAAGTTCTTATAATTGCTCCTTAAGTTCTTTTAGTTCTAATAGAGCTATTCTATAAGGGGCCTTTGAGATCGGACTTGTGTCAACTAGACAATAGAAAATTATATTTTCCTATCGGGTGGCATTCCGGGAAGGTTTTCTGGAAAACATCTAGAAATGCACGCACGATAAGAATTTGATCCAGACTAATTTCTTTCTAGCTCAAGATTTGCACTGATGCTAGAAAACTAGTGCAGCCACTTCTCAAAACATGCAATGAGCTTGAGGGTCGATATAATGCGCATAGGCTGCCCTCAAAGCAAAACTCCAATTGATTAGTAATCCTAAACATCACTTCCTTCTCTCGACATAAAATAGATGCATAATTTCCAAGTAACTAATCCATCCCTAAAATGATATCATAATCATGCATATCAAGGATGATCAATTCCGCTGGAAGCTTCGTATCCACTATATTTATCTTATCTTTGTAATACTTATTAGATATCAGTATCCTATCTCCTGGTGTGCTAACATGCATTTCATGCTCTAGAGTACCACATGGCAACTCTTGCTTTCTAATAAATTGTGCGGCAATAAAAGAATGCGAAACTCCAAAATCAAATAGTACTCGAGCAAAAGTAGAAAATATAGTGTGGTACCTGATGCTTTTACCTGAGCCTTCTGCTCGGTTAAAGAGTAAACTCTAGCTTTCGCTTGAGGACGCTGATCACGTTGAGGTGTCTTATGAGTTGGAGTTTTATTCAACTTGGAACAATCTGCAATCTTATGATTCTTTTGACCATACCTCAGGCAAGCACTAGTCACACTTCAACTTATAGGTGCATCTCGTTAACTTTTGGTTCACATTCTGCTTTTGAATCTACATATTGTCTCTTGTTTTGCCAATTCTTGTTATGACCTCTACGTCTGTTCGATCTGAATCTCTTCTTCATATCATTATTCTTGCGATCATCAATCGAGAAAATTTCTTTTCGCTCTTTTTCAATCACTAAAGCTTTCTTCAGTATCGTCGCATAAGTGGAGAGTTCAAACAAACTCACTTGAAACCTTATCTCGAGTTGCAGACCCTTCTCAAAACGACGTGCTCTTTGCAACAAACTGGGATGCAACTTTGGATAAATAAGCGAATTCCTCCTCATACTCAGCCACAGTCTTACCATGTTGCTTCAGCTCACAGATTTCTTTCTCATTCTATTGGCAAACAGTCTTTAGAAAGTATTTCTTATAGACCACTTTCTTAAACTCATCTCAAAATATTTGATCAGCACCATCTCCCAAAATCCTCTGTTGCATTTGCCACTAGCCATAAGTACGCTCTTTTAACATATAGATTGCATAAGCCACTTTTCCTCCATCAGGACACTTCATATAAGTATAGACTTTTCCATTTCTGTGATTCAATCTTCAACTACCATAGAATCAACACTTCCTTCGAAGGTAGGCAGTGTCAATCTATTAAACTCCACCATACCATTTCATAGTTGAGGATAATCATTGTCTCGAGATTCTTGTTGTTGGTTAATTTGTTGTTGCTGATTTTGCATCATTAGCAGCATAGCATTTGCATCCATTTAATTCCCTCAAGGACTAGATCCACGTGCATTTCTACCAACAAATATTTACCCCAAAGTTTGGTACGGATCACTTTCCCAAGTTGGAGTGCTCGTGTTGTTTCTAGCCATCTAGTTATAAAGCAAACAAACAATATGTCAATGATCATTAAAAGCTACTCTAAAAGTTATTTCTAAACACTACTAACTATAAACTTCCAAGCATAGGACTTCTAAACCTAAGTTCTGATACTACAACTTGTCACGCCCCTAAAAATGTGCAGCTTATTTTGAGATGCATGACAACAGCAACACGTGCGAAAAGCACATGTTAAGCCTACTGTTCAATTCCATATCATAGTTAAAACTTTTTAACAAAAGAAATTTTTTTGACTATAGAAGTCATAAGAGCAAAAACTACAATGTAACAAGTTTACTCTAGTAAGTCGAAGACTCTTATTACATATGCATATCAACATGTCTAAGATAACTATAAAATCAGCATCATAGCATTATCTAGAAGATCTTTCTCATGTCCCATACTCTGTGCTATGTATAAAGCTATCTAATACTCATCTGAAAAAGATTGAAATAGGGTGAGTTTACATTTAGCAGATCACTTATTATTAGCAGATCAGACAAGTTTAAGAAATTATCAAATGCTAAAATTCAGATAAGCTATTGTCAAAAGAACAATTGAGAAACATATAATATTTTGAAGAGAAATTTTCAAGAATGACATGTGATATTGTCATAAAAGAATATTCACAAAATTTAAGAAACAATACGAATGAGAACTATGAGACCTCAAGTGTTTAGTCCCACTTCGGTAAAGTATGAAATGTTTGAGTTGTTTAAATAGATATGCCTAAGGCTTTAGTGTAACAAGTGCTAGCAATTTTTGATAGTGGAATTAGTCAAATAACACATTATACTCTGTGGGTCTCACGGCTTATATCGCGCCAACGAGCTCGGGCCCGAGGCGTGACAGGTACTAAATACTTTTGAATTATATGAATCACACTTTGCAAAACTTCCTTAGTTGTCACACTAAGGTTATAAAAATTATAACCCAGTAGCAGTTTTACAGAAGGCGCTAGACGGACTAGGCATTTGAGCTAGCGCTTAGCGCCTAGACTCCTAGGCGTATACCTATGCGTAGACTCCTAAGCGTTGCCTAAGCGGCACCTAGGTGTTTGGCTATTTTTAAAATTATTTAATTATAATAATTGATAAAAATATGTATTAAAATCATATAAATTTGTAAAAAAATTATCTTAGATCTATAATGAATTATGCATATATTATATACTAAATAGTCAAAATAATAACAAGGTTATAGAAAATGCTAGGAGACGTAGGCGTTGGACCCAGCGTCTAGAGCTTAGTAGGTTTTCTTTTTAAATTTTTTAATTATAATAATTGATAGTAAATATCAATGTTATAGAAAGCTTAGGTGTGGTTGATTGGTGTCTAGGCGGATTTCTTTCTTCATTTAAGTGGTGATCGAGAAGGTTTTGCTGATGGTCGGAGAAGATAGTAGAGGTGTTCATATTTGGAGATTAAAGGAGTTTGAAGGAGGTTGGAGGACATGGAGGCTACAACACAGAAAATTATGATCAATGCCTAAAGGGTGCAGTCCACGTAAGCAGACAATGCTCTCCTAAACACTCTCAAAACCTAGGTGGACAGTCTAGGTACTGCCTAGACGTTAGGCTATAGTTAGGTGGTCTAGGTACCGCCAATGTCAAGACGTGCGCCTAGGCTGACTAGGCGGAGGCTTTTTAAAATAATGCCCAGTAGTATGAGAATGCACATTGAATCGTTGTAGGTCAACCCGGGGACAGAATGTATGTAGCACTACTATAGCTTGCCAAATGCCACTTCACTTTTTCCAAAAAAGACACTTTAACACTGGTCAGTACATTCAATACTATATGATAGGCTTAAACAAATCACTTCACACCATTTTTAATACTTAAAAAGCACATTATTTCCATTCCAAATATCAATTCCACTTATATTAAAAGCAATATAAATCACACTTTGCAAAACTTCCTCAGATATCACACTAAGGTTGTGAAAATTATAGCCTATTAGTATGAAAATATGCATAGTATTACTATAGGTCAACCCGGGGATAGAATATACCTAACACTATCATAAGTTGCCCGAAGGACAATTCTTTTTTATCAAAAAAGACCACTTTAATGCTGGTCGGTACATTCAATACCGTATAGTAGGCTTAAACAAATCACTTCACTCCATAGTGGACTTCTGAAGATTTTTAATTCTTAAAAAACACATTATTTTCATTCCAAATATCACTTGCAAATTTCACTTATATTAAAAGCAATATAAATGCTTATGCACTTTTGCAAACTTTTCTATTTTCTTTTTAATGAACTCTTTAGAAATCTAATTATTTTTGTCAGATATACAAATTTCCAACAAATGTCATGCGAATGGTAACTTTATAACATATTTTCAATAGTTTGCATATTAGACAATATTTATCTTGTTGAAGATAAATAACTACGCAATATCAAATACTTTTTCAATTTTTCTATGAGTGAAACTGAATTAACGTGTTTGATCCAACAGTTAATCTTTACTAAAATGAGATTATTATACATGATAGACTATTTTTATACCAAAATATTGAAAAAAAACTAATGATAGGAAATCTACTCACCTTCAAAAATCTTCAACTCTTTTGGAGAACCATACACCAAAAACTTAATCCTCGATCGAACCTATATGTATACAATATGTATAAATACAAATGAAATCTAAATATAAACTATTCTAGGTATGAAACTAATGTTTCTGGTTCCTAAGGACTTCTCTGGAAATTCATTTTTTCTTTTAAAGCAAAACTTGGGCCTTACAGCAAAATTTTCCAATATAAGGGGCTAAGTTTAATATTGCGCAATTAGTTCTTGTAGGAACCTCTCTTTATATAGTCTTGGACTTAAAACTAATTTTCAACAACTTAAGGTCTTATGAATAATGTTCTAGAACTACTCTATCTTTTGGACTAGAAATTAAATTTTAGAAACTCAAGGGGTTAAATTTAAAAAATTATTTCTTCTTCAACCTCATGTCCCTTCTCTGTTTCTCAATACACCCGAACCCATCCAAGTCGAGGTTGGGATTGGTGATCATGATGACCATCATGTGTGAAACCCTAACCTATGGGATGCCCGAAGGTGACCTAATATCATTGGAAGCGACACCAGTTGTTGGAAGAGGTATATTCTCTTTTTCTTTTCTAATGTATAATTATTTATAATAACTAAGGTGAAAAAGAACTGACCTTTTTTTAAGCTCTTCTCTATCAGATCGTTTCCTTGTTAGCAACTTTGTTCTTCTCTTTCTTTCGGTTTAAAAAAAATATGGGGTTTGGTGTAGATTTATATAGTTCAATGACCCTTGAGTTCATAACCAGTTTTGGATATGAAATGTACGTAAAAACCCCATTACTCAACTGAAATGGCTGCACATAATTTCACCTAGATTTTTTTAAGGAAAAGACCAGTTCTCTACATAGACCATACAAAGGGCAATGACACTAAGGTGTAACTTTGAATATAAAATTATAACCCTCAACTCTCATAAAAAACTTCAGTGTTTTAGTGTAGTAAGACCTCCTAAATTAAGTTCCTCTAGTCATTACACCAAAACTCTGAAGTTATGGTGAGAATTAACGCTTTATTTGGTATACAGATATGAGTGGGAATGGAATACAATTCTAGCTTCTCATTCGTGCTTAGCAAACATAATGAGTTTTTGGATGTTAGAAATATCAATTTCACTTCACACCAATTCCCACTTAATGTTGGAATTGCTATTCCCAATGAGTTATTAAGGAATTGATATTCCCACTTAAGTGAGAATAAAAATAATAAAATAAATTCCGGATATACATTTCTTAAAGATATTTTCACTTAGTTCTCTAATCGCACCCAAACATGAGAATGAGCATTTCATTCCCACATCAATTCTAATTCATTCCTACCTTCATTCTATTCTCACTTGACCCCATTCCCGCATAACAAACGAGACGTAAGGGTTATATTTTTATGTTCTAACATGCCTCCGGTGCTTGAGCACCCTTTTATGGTTCTGAAATCCACTTTAATTTGTGGCCGGTAGGATTTGAACCTGGCTTCCTATGATATGATCTTAAATTAAGTCTAACCATTACACCAAAACTCCGAATTTGTGGCGATAGTTAATGGTTATATTTTTCATATTCTAACATGTCACCGGTGGTTGAGTACCCTTTTTAGCAGCCGAAACCTGGACCCACGCACCAGTGTCAATTCTTTTCTAAAATCGGCTTTAAATCTGTGGCCGGTGGGATTTGAACCTAGGTTGCTCTGATACCATCTTAAATTAAGTTTCTCTAACCATTACACCAAAACTCTGAAGTTATGGTGAGAGTTTAAGGTTATATTTTTATATTCTAACAGGACCTTTTGACACAATTCCTCCATTTTCTTTTAGCTCAGTATTTACTTCTATCTGTAAATTATAAAGATTAAATTATAACATAGATGAAGCTCTGCGTGTGATCTGATTGTCAAATTTTCACTATCACTTCAAAGTAGGGAATACATTCATGTTTAGCACAGATGCTTTCAGATATCTTCTAGGTTGGGATTGCTCTATATCATTTGAAATAATAGATGGATATGTCAGCATTGATTGATTCATTATCAATAGAAGGGAAGATTCAAGTTGATTACATTATTATCTGAACCGAAATTGAACGCTAATTTAAACAACTTTGATCCTAATATATGGTCACTCAAACCCTGATATTCTCTCTACCCTTAAATCGCTAAACCCCAATCACCGTGTGGAGTAGTGGCAACTACATTGATGAATTTGCAGCAATATCCCTTTCGTTATCTCTCCTCTCTCTCTTTTCTTTCTTTCCTCGCCAATATCCACTTGTCTTTCTCATTGTCTCCCTTTTACTACTCTTTCTCTCTTATTTCTAGCCCTATGTCGGCACAAGAGGGTCTTATTAGGTAAAATTTTCAAATTAAGATCACAATTCTTGTTTTTAATCATTTCTAGAATCTATCATGTTATTTATACATATGTAACTTTTTGCATGTGATACTATGGCCCGATTTGGGAAACTTCTATGCCCGGACTAATATTATTTTATCCATATTTCATGATGTTGTATCTTGCTTCTGTCTCTATGCTTCGCGAATGTAGCTTGCAGTAATTGGAATATACTTTATATTATGTTTCAGAAAGAGTCTTAGATCTGGCGCTTTGCACCACTTTATGTGATAGTATAAGTAGATATATGCAGATTCAACCCAAGCATGTCCTATTAACAACCTAATGTGATGTTCACCTTTAACGAGATGCTGCTAATTTGTTACTCTTGAAAAAAAGGTGAAGTTGTGATGCGGAACGGAAGTGATGATAAATAGTGTTCGGATGAACAGTCCCACAAACAATAACTTCGCGTTTTTTACTTTTTTGTCAATAAAAAAGCCAAATAAAGAAAGATAAAAGGTGATTATGCTAGACCGGATTCACTCACAGCATCTAACCTTTAAAAACAATTGAAGAGGTCGGTTTCTGACACAGACGTTTTATCAAAAAATATGGCTTCACGCCTATGGAATCACTTTAAACATCTCTCAGAATTTATATTTTATTCATTTCTCCCAAAATGAAACATTACAATCCTTTTTATAACCATAAAATAAAATTATAATCCTAACTAATTGATAACATCAAATCTAACAAAATAACAAAATCAACAAGATAACAAATCTAACTAAATAATAGATCCAATCCTAAACAAATATCTCAAAATCATATTCTTAAAAAAATCCTAACTAATACGATCTTCTAGATGTCCTATGATGCGAGTCGCCGAGCGAGCACCTTTGATCGCGAAATTAGCAAATGTTGGTTTTGAGATGAAGACAGTAAAACACACAAGACAATTTAATTGGCGAAAGAAAATACCTTCTCTAGATTATAAAGAATAGAATATTACAAAATCTATTTCTCACAATCTCTCTAGAATAAAGAACAATCCGTCTATTCTCTCTAATACCTAATCTCTTGATTAGAATCTCTCTTCTATCAATCTGATGTTTAGAAACCCTAAACAATCCCTATTTATCTGTCTAACATGGATGACAATCTCGTAAATAACTAAGTCAAAACCTAATCAGGATTCGTCTCAAAACATAGTCTAACTCGGCCCAGGAAACTGATCCGATCGATTGATGTACCAATACCGCTCGATTGGTCTCCCATTATCGGTCGACCGACCAGAGAACACGTTTCTCGTCCTGTAGTGTGCACTAATCCGGTCGATCGGTGCTGAGTGTTCGGTCGACTGGCCAAAGACTTGTCGCCAGATTCCTGATTTCACCGTTTTTCTGCTTTTAACCGTTTTCGCCACTATCGACGACTCTGCTCACGCTTCTATTCTCAAGCACCATAAGAATCATCTAGTCTCTAGCTCCCATGAGGATCGTTAAATTCCCGAAACAGAGAAGAAGATACACTCGTATCATGGCTCCCCCTTTTAGGAATTTAAAGTCTCGTTCAAGTTAGAACTTCAGTTGAGGGAACTCGCGAGCCCCTCTTTTCCTATTGAACCACCTAGCCTTGCTAGGAACCTGACCTTGACGTCCGATCAGAAACGACTCATTCGTCTCGCGTCTCGTCATAGTCATCTTTCGCTCCAAATTGTAACCCTCTTTCAGTGGCTCTTCATAAGGCCTAATGAACAGCGTGACAAACTTCTTACTTGTATTCATTATCCTCTTCGTTCGGTTCACCGTCACTAAGTTTGTCTCCTTCGAAAGAGATGCCGAACGAAATATGAACTTCTCACCGTCTTTGGTGAATGTGTACTTCTGAGCCCGCCTTTCGTAGATTACGTATCTATCCCACAAATACGGATTACCCAGTATAACCTGACAAACATCAAATGGAATTACGTCGCACGTGATCTCGTCAATATACGACTCATAGAGTGCAAATCTGAAAGTGCATTAATTAACTACACAACCCTACCTCCTTCTGAATCTCCCTAAAGGATAGGGCTTCGGATGCTTGATTATCTTCAGACCCAGTTTCTAAACTAAGGTCTCGGATATCAAATTCTTCTCGCTATCTAGATCAACTATGGCATCTACCAAACTGGTCTTCACTTGCAACTTAAGAATAAAGAGCTGCTCTCTGGGATCTTCGTCCTCCTTCGCGGCCCGCTTTCCTGTCATAAGTTTGAGACTGCTGTTGGGCTCTGTCATCCCGAGACTTCTTTTGGACCTTGTGTTATCACGTATGTCTTTTCTCTTCCTTCTTCTTCAATCCCTTCGGATTCAGATGAGGATACTTCTCCCAACACCGATCAGCAATATTGTCTTCTCGCAATGACTACAAATCAGTCCTGCTTTTCTTGGATCTTTCTTTTTCTTTTCCTCTTTAGGTTGGGAACCACTAGACTCGTCTCCAGCTTGCTTAGCAGCTCCCTTCGTCTCGTTGCTTTTCTTCTGCTTGCCCTCAGTGGCAATAGCCTTCACGCTCGCCTCTGCAATCGACTCAATCGTAAATAACTTCATCTCCTTCCGAATATATTCGTTCAAACCCGCCATATACTTCATGAAACAGAGTACTCCGTCGTAATGTTGAGGACCATTGTCTGCTGCTGGAACTCTGTAGTGTATTCTTGAACGGTTTGATTGAATCTTTGACGCAAACCGTACCACTTGTAGCAACGCTCTTCAAGGAACCCCACCGGGTAGAACTGCTTTCTCAGTAGCTCTTTGAATCTGTTCCACGACACTGATTTCTTCTCTTATTTACAGTAAGATTTTCACCACGTCAACGCGTGCCCGGAAAGTTTCAATGTCGTAAAAACAATCTTCTCCTTTGACGAATAGCCATAAAAAATAAAATAGGTCTTCATACGCTCGATCCAATCATCAAACCTCTCAACGTCGACACTCCTATCATAAACAAGAATCTCAACTCTGAAATCAATCTTCAAATTTTGGTAAGGACCCTTACCCCCTTGTTGCGGAACAGTCTTGACGGTATCGACCTCGTCAGAATCTGAATTCTCACTACCTCCATCGGATTCTATAAATTTCTTCTTGGGCCCCGCCAAAGATTCACCCTTTCTTCGCCTCCGTGGATGAGATCGACGAGCTTCATGAGAGTTGAACTAATTGTCTCGATCTGTTTTTTCATCGCATCAAGCCTCGATGAATTGTCGCTTTCTGTCATCTTCTTTCTTGATTTCTGGACTTCTTCCAAAGACACAAGGATCTCGCCTAACTTCTTGTATTACGATCGAATAATGATCATACACAGGATACCCCTTCACAGGATATGATTGCTCTGATACCAACTTGATACGAGTCGTCAAGCGAGCACTTTTGATCGCGGAATTATCAAAGATGAGTTTTGAGAAGAAGACAATAAAACACACAAGACAATTTAATTGGCGAAGGAAAATATCTTCTCTTGATTATGAAGAATAGAAGATTACAAAATCTTTCTTACAATCTCTCTGGAATAAAGAACAATCTCTCTATTCTCTCTAAATCCTAATCTCTTGATTAGAATCTCTCTTCTATCAATCTGATGTTTAGAAACCCTAAACAATCCCTATTTATCTGTCTAACAACGTGGATGACAATCTCATAAATACCAAGTCAAAACTCAATCAGGATTCGTCTCAAAACAAAGTCCAACTCGGCCCAAGGAAACTGATCCGATCGACCGACGTACCAATACCGGTCGACCGATCTCCCACTAGCGGTCGACCGATCTCCCACTAGCGGTCGACCGATCTCCCACTATCGGTCGACCGACAAGTGTGTCTCGGTCGACCGACCAGAGAACACGTTTCCACCTTTAATCGCGGAATTATCAAAGGTGAGTTTTGAGAAGAAGACAATAAAACACACAAGACAATTTAATTGACGAAGGAAAATATCTTTTCTAGATTATGAAGAATAGAAGATTACAAAATCTCTTTCTCACAATCTCTCTAGAATAAAGAACAATCTCTCTATTCTCTCTAAACCCTAATCTCTTGATTAGAATCTCTCTTCTATCAATCTGATGTTTAAAAACCCTATTTATCTGTCTAACAACGTGGATGACAATCTCATAAATAACCAAGTCAAAACCCAATCAGGATTCGTCTCAAAACAGAGTCCAACTCGGTCTAGGAAACTGATCCGGTCGACCGATGTACCAATACCGGTCGACCGGTCGACCACTATCGGTCGACCGACAAGTGTGTCTCAGTCGACCGACCAGAGAACACATTTCTCGTCCTGTAGTGTGCACTAATCCAGTCGATCGATACTGAGTGTCCGGTCGACCGGTCAGAGACTTGTTGTCAGATTCCTGATTTCGCCGTTTTCCTGCTTTTGACCGTTTTCGCCGCTACCAACGACTCTGCCCACGCTTCTATTCTCAAGCTTCCATGAGAATCATCTATTCTCAAGCTCCCATGAGGATCGCTAAGTTCCCGAAGCAGAGAAGAAGATACACCCGTATCATCCTACATCAAGTTGTCTCTGACATTTTTGCAAGAAATAACTGGTCAACGAGTTCCAATCTAGCAGGGATTTGTGGGAACAATTTCCTCTTATAACCAAATCTATTGTTGTTGATCATTGATCAAGACATAAACTAGGTAGGTTCATATATTTAAAAGTCCTAGTGTTATTACTAGCCTGTGATATCTCTTTCTGTACAGCTCTTTGATTACAAGTTGTGTACTTCTTCTTCTTCTTCTTCTTTTTGTTTTTTTTTTTTTTTTGGGGGGGAAGAAACGCTTTTGTTAAATAGCATATCTGATGCTTTGTTATCATGAAGCCTTGAGACCTTGAATTTGTATCTGCTTCCATCTATATCTTTGTTCAAGCCTACGATTACTTGTCCTGATGACTTCTTAGCTTTGTTACATATTTTCTTTAAACCCTTCATGTCTTCTATAATATTGTGTTGTCCCTCAATAGAACTGCTGACTCCATCCCTACTTTTTCTGTAATAGTTATCTATAGATACAATTTTAAGTAATGGAAATACTTTGTTTGAAATGAATGTGCGATACTATAGTTTATATCATAACAAGAGTACTTTTCTATTTATGAAAGCTTTAAAACTTGGAATTATGTATTATTTCAGATGAAGGTTCGCAATGGAGAGGTCTGTTGTCTTTTTGGCAAGAAAGTCTCTTCATTTGCACTATTCCACGGAGAAATTAATGTGGAAGTTACTCCCTATCAAACTTTTCCAATGTACTATGCTGCGGAGCATGCTAACAATTTATTACTACAATTAAGGAAATTGCCCCTCAAGCATCAACCAGATGCAGGTAGATTTGTAATGCAAAATCTCTTTGTCCTGTTAGTTATTTTATTTCATATAATTACATAAGACGCACGCACGCACATACACACTCTCTCTTTCACACACACACTCAACTGTATAGTATGAGCTATGGGCTTGAGCTAACAGTGTATATCAACTAAGGTTAACACTTAATGCTTCATTTCTCGTGGACCTTTGGGGCACAATGAAGAACAACAATGTTCATTTTGAAAGACAGAAGTAAGGGGTAAGATAGACATTTAAAAATGTGGACTATGGTCTATGGGGTTTAATCCCAGGACCATTTAAACTGTGAAGGTGTTTAACCATGTTGGATAACCACTTTATGCATGCACATGAATTCCTTTTACATATCAACCAACCTTACATTTGAGGCTCCCTCAAGTGGGTCTTTCGGCTACATACAGGATGATAAAAGTGCCCATGAGGAAACACCTTTAACATAACTCATTTGGAAATGTGGATCAAATAGGTTAAAAAATTATATTGAAATTGTAATTATTCCATTTTGAGACCAAAGTCATTTTGAAACTTGATGCTTTGGAAACATGTACATAAGCATTATTGTATGCCGAATCAATTTAATTTTTTTTTATATTCTTTGTAGAAGTGTGGGAACATCATTTCGAGCTCGAATCACCATTTACATTTTTTTTGTTGGCATTGAATGTATCTTCATGTACTAAATTTGTTGCTAGATTTGTCTTTTAGCATCATATCCATAAATTTCATTTTCTCGTAGTTTTTCCCCTAATTTAGGAGAATTTGGGGTGTTGGTCTTTCCTGATTGAGCTTAAAACTGCAAAATCGATAAGGTTGTGTTCCTGCTACCCACTGGTGGGTTTTATGTGTTGTACATTTTTTGTCCATAATTTTCATTAGAAGCAGTTTGGTGCCAACTTAGTAATTGGTTGATATCAGATTGACAACCGATCCCAAAACTCAAATCTCTATGGCTACTTGACATAAATTTACTTTCCATAATTGTATTCATTTTGAATGGGGAAAGGCTTAGGTGATGAATATTATCCCTCTTTTCCCTTTTCTCGTTTTTTACATTGCTAATCTAACCAATATGCTTGTTAGGTTTCATTAAATGTCTATCATTGCTAAGGAACATCGAGGTTGGTAAGACTTTCGATATAATATGCAAGGTAATCACTTGTTATCTTAAATATGTGCTTGCATGTATTTGAGCCATGTCACAAAAATTAAACAGAACCTTTTCTTTGTTGAGTGAAGATTCTTTGTGCGCATAGAATTTCTAGAGATGAGTGGATGCTTTTTGTATGGGATGGTACTGATTTACCTCCTGCAACTTTTCAATCAAAGTAAGTATTTTCTTAGTTTACCACAATTACTGTCCAGTTTATGACTTTTAACTGCAAGTTTAATTTAGCGCGCGTAGATTGTGACAACCTTTTAACTGCAAGTACTCATTTTTCTTTGAATGGATTCGTTGAATATTTAAATTATAAAATTATGCTTTCATCCTTTTACCTTCTTCTGCTTTCTACTCATTTTCTCTGCTTCTTTCTCGTTTTCTTCTCTTTCCTCCCTTCCATCTTTTCATCTATCGTTCTCTCTTCTTTAAGGCTATCTTCTTCTATGTCATCTTATGCTGGTTGCTATAGTAGATCTAGTGTTGTTAGACTTACCAGTTACCTTATCTTCGTACTACTTTCTATTTCAATTTGCGTGGGGAGAATGAATATGCTAATTCTTATTTGTGTTCTCCTTAATACAGTTTAGACATGGAGGAGGAACAACCAATTCCTTTGTTTCTTGAGCCACTGCCACTATCAAAAGAGATTCTACAATCATTTCCTCTCGAAGGAGCAGTCTTGAGGATATTTGAAGATAATTTTTTTGAACCTATCAGTCATTTTCGTGGAGGAGATTATTGGGTTAGATTGTGCAATGTTACATGTGAAATACAATCAGGACTGTGGAGAGGTGTGGTGAATTCTTCGAGCAAAGTCTTTAAGTTGTCTAATGAGGATGCTAAAGTAAAGTATCGGAAGAGGTGACTGCTTCTAACTTCACAAATAAGATCTTTTTTAGTTACTCTTTGGAGAATCTAGTAACCTCGTTTCTTGTTATCTTTCTCATTTAGGATTCATACTGAACGTATTGCTACTGAACTAGATCGATTGCCATTAGCATGCTTTCCAGAGCCATCTTATATTACAGGTTTTTACTCAAATTTCAATTTCTGTTGAATAAAATTTCAAATTTCACTAGTATTCTATTTGCTTGTTTATGCCAAAATTAACTTGAGTCTTCAATGCTGCTCTAATTCAAGACAGTGTGAAAGAACAAAGCAAGGGAGAATATAAAAAAGGAACTTGTATAGAAACAATGGAAGAAATGAAAAGTATATAACGAATATTTCTTCTGTTGCTTCATAGCTATAAACTTGGAAGGAAAAATTAAAATAAAGCAATTTTATAGAGAAGCCACTGTTGTAAATAACGGTAAATAGCGCTGCAATAGCAGCGCTAATAGTGTTAGCGGTCCCTTCCCGTTATGCTATCACGCAATAGCGGTGACATATTACAGAATATGTGCTTTTCGCTCTCAAAAGTAGCCAATAACGCACCATAGCGGCAAATAGCGGGCGATTGTGGCCAAATCCACCTTTTTGACTACTATTTAAAAGCAGTTTGAGGTTTATTTTTAAAAAAATTAAACATGCCCCGCAACCACCGCATCTCACCGCCTCTCGCAATTTCTGACGTATTCCCGCAGCCTCCCACAGTCTCCGACACCTCTCTCAACACTTCCTCTCACCTCCTCTCGCCATGAGTTTCTCCTACTGCAATCCTCCCACCTCTCAGCTCATATTCTCGAAGACGATGACTCTTTGATTCGTCCTTCAGTCGTCTTTGGTGTTATGTGATGATTTTATGTCTATTCCATGTTAGAATCTCTTTAAATCATCAAATATGCACTTTTCAGATTTTTTGGATTTTTCTTTAATATTTCTTATTTTTTTGAATATGCATACATATCTAAATTAGACCGCTATTTGAATTTACGCTTTTTACTGTTATTTTGCTGCAATAACTCCAAATAGCCTTAGCGATGCCTCACCGCTACGCGATGCTATCCATTACCGATAACCTTGAGAGAAGATCAAGCTGAACATTTAACAAATCAAGAATAATTCAAATCGTTCATTGTGGCTCTTGTTGAAATGCATGTTCTGCCATCATTAATTATTCAAACCGTTCGTTATGATTTATACATTCTAAACTTCATGAAGGTAAAAAATCACGTAGATTTGATATTTCCAGCATATGCATCTCATCTTGTAGAAATGGTCGGTAACAAAGTTCTTTTTGAGTTGCTTGACTTAAATAATATAAAAATCTAAACCCTATGATTTTTAATCCATTTGGTTTGATGATGTATAGATAGTTGAACGGTTTGGATTAATAATATTTGGATAAATATGTATTCTTGCTTGTTGCAATCTTAAATACATTTCTCACAAGTTTTCTACATGGAATGATGTCACGCCCCGAAATCGAAGCGGACGATAGATATGGTACATAACAACAGCAGCCTGTGCACAATATAAGTCTCATACACATGTCAAGCCTAGCACTTCATATCATATATATTTTTCTCAAAATATATGAGCCTACTGATGATAGAAGTTCAGAACAAACTATATATATATATATATATATATATATATATATATATATATATATATAAATATAATCAGTACGTACAACCCGAAAGCTCACTGTTACAAGCATTTTATAGAACCACAACACATTGCTCTACGTAACACAAAAGAGAGGCTTTCCTATATAACGCCTCCTTGCAACACACCACAACCAAAAGTTCAGCCTATGTGCAAAGCTACACTAGATCTAAAAGAATTTTGTAAAGGACGAAGTAAGCTGAAGCTTATGAGAAGATTTCCGACTAGAGTTCTAGATATCTAACAAAATAATAATTCTCAGAATTAGTGAATTTATAGTTTTGAACCTGAAATTATGAGATGACAAAATATTATATAAAAGAACACATTATTAATATTTTCAAGAAAGAATGCAAAATTTTAATATTCTTTCTTATATGCAAACTGGATACACTGTCATAGATTCCTCAGTCAGAATTTTTGCAATTAAGATAAATATTGAGAAAGAAAACGACTATTAAAACTTGTGCAAAAAGAAAATATTATTGTTTTCTTAAATTCACAATCAAATGTCAGAATCACAAGTCTTGATGAGTTATTCACATGATTGCAAGGATCATCTCACTGGTCACACTAAGGCTATGAATTATAGCCCAATAGCATAGGATTGTATAAAAACACATCACAGAACAGATAATTTTTTAAAATAGAATACAACCTAACACTATCATAGGCTGCTGGTCAGATCAGAAATGCTCATAAGAGCTAGAACAAATTCAGAAATACACAAAAGGGCTAGATAATGGTGCATCCACTGTACGGCGGGCACAGACAATACTCCAGAGCGGACTTTCTAAAAGTTTTGAAACCATCGAGAATCACTTGTCAAATAAAACACAGATTACTTATCAAAATCGTACATTCTCGAATCAAGTGGAGGAGTCTAAAACTCATCATCTCAGTTAAAACGGTTTACAAAACTCACTAATTTATTTATTTTAAATGCCAAGTTAGGAAAAAATTCTTGAATCCGTTAAACCGTTGAAACACACTCAAACCACTTTCTTCAATAACTTTCGAATAAAGCAATATTCATCTTTATTTAAGATGACATTAGAACCAAAATCATTTAGCACATTTTATACGAAATCAAATTTACTTTTAATATCTCATACGACATCAAAATCATATAATTGGGATAGGTTACTAGAGTATAGATCAAATCATATGTCATTTGTATACATAAAAATAATAAAATAATTATCTCTTCAGCACAAGATCAATCAAATATAATATTTATGTGATTTATATTATAAAAATACTAGTGAGCAATGAACTCAGCTCTAAATTGTTTTGATTCCCTTGAATTTGATCCCTCTCGATATACACAAGGTCATATATTATATATGACATAGGGTCAAGATCTAACTATAATGTAAACCCATACTAATCACTCCATAATCTAGGTCCAAGTAGAATAAAATAAATCAAATAGTAATTAGGACCCATAAAAGATTTCACACAAGCTTATTGCTAAGTTTAGCAATTCATCATAATTTTTATAACACTATTCTAATCAAGGTTTTAAATATCGGTTATCGGGGATTTATCGGACGGCCAAAATCCATATCGGATAGCGAAAATCGGGGATATATCGGGGATAAGTAGTATTTATCGGAGTGATATACGGAATGGTGTATATATATAATATAATAACTGAAAAATGTAATCTAACCATGCATAATGACATATAAACATACCAAAATGTAAATCATCATGTTTAAAATCACTAACCAATTGTAGAAAGCAAAACTTACATCTTGACCGCACGATGAAACCATTCGATTGCATAGTCTTACTTATCGGCCGATAATCCCGATAAAAAAACCTTACTTATCGGCCGATAAGTACCGATAACGCCGATAACTCCCCGATAACTTGCCAAAAACGATAACCGATTAAAAATCCAAGTTATCCTATCGGAGAGCTCCCAAATCCGATAACTCGGCCGATAATATCGGTTATCGGCCGATATTTAAAACAGTGATTCTAATAATTTTGGACCTATTAACTATGTCAGTCAATTTCAAGGGGTTTCAATCAATTATCCAAGCGTATTTCTAACTAGGCTTGACTCTATTGGCCCTGGTTGCAAATAATGGGGGCAATAAGGGTCTAAATCAAATTTTCTTCTTCACTTATAATACTTTTTCAACAAAGTCTGCATTTGTTCATAATAAGTGTGAACTTTAGGAGGTTAAAATAAATCTTCCAATTCAAATTTTACATCCATTTTCACTCAGATTGGGCTTAAAAACAAGATATTGTTCCGGGGGTCTAAACTAAAATTTTCATTTCCTTTATTCTTTGGACCTATATACAAGGTTTTAAATGTCGGTTATCGGGGATTTATCGGACGGTCAAAATCCTTATCGGATAGCGGAAATCGGGGATATATCGGGGATAAGTAGTATTTATCGGAATAATATACTAGCAAATAATAAACAAACATAAGCTTGAAAAAAATATAATGTTAGTTAAAATGGAATAATAAATAAGCAAATAATAAGATAACATCAAGAATGAAGAACCATCTACGCATCTACATAATTATTGTTTAATCATGAGATTCATAAACTAACTTACTAAGTTGATATTTAGTAGTTATGAGCCATTATCAATATCCATAAACAAACATTAGCTAATTACCAATCAACCAAGTTCCAAAAGCAACAAACATCTCATAATTTGTAAACATTCGAAGAGCAAATTCAAAAAAAAAGTAAAAGCTCTCAAATCCTACTTATCGGCCAATAAAGCCGATATTTAGAGCCTACTTATCGGCCGATAAGTGCCTTTATCACCGATATCTCGCTGATAAACTTCAAAAAAACAATAACCGATTAAAAATCCTACTTATCCTAGCGGAAAGCTCCCAAATCCGATAACTCGACGATAATATCGGATTATCGGCCGATATTTAAAACCATGCCTATATACAAGTTCATGAAGTTTCACGGGTCCAAAGAAGTTTTGTTATTTTAACTTAGTTTTCTCTATTCTCCCTTCTCTATCCTTCTTCCTTTGACTATTTTGATCCCTTTATTTTATTTTTCATAGCAACATAGACCAAGCCTCCAACCCCTTTTTTGCTGTGGACATGAAGATGGAGGGGACCCGCAGACTACCAGAGATGGTCGGCGCCAAAGTCCTCACCGGAGCTACTCTCTATTTTTTTTTTT
>BQKN01000706.1:106315-118704 GCA_022839385.1 Asparagus kiusianus | reverse complement strand
AAGCCCTGCTGGATTGGAGACTCAGAACTTAAAAAGATCTCAACTTTGGGACTTCAAGGACTCGCTCATCCAGATCTGATGCTCGACGATCGTCAACGCCAAAAAAGGCAGGTGTTCGAGAGGATCGGATCTCAGATCTACGCAGGCGTACTCCGGATCAAAGCTTGGTCTTTGATCCCGAGGTTTGGGCGATTTGTTCCTTGGTGAACTAATCCCCCCGGCTATTATTTCCTTAGTGAAATAATACCCATCGTACTACGTAGATCCGACCGGATCTAGATCGTGCGGTGGTCAACGGATCAACCCTCTGAGCAGGCAAACAACCCACGCAAGCGAGCGACCGAATAACAGGAGCTCGTGATTTGTTCGACACAAAAGGAGAAAGTTGTAATTTTTCTTTGATTTTCATTGTAACCGGATCTTATAAAAAGACCGGATCTTTGTAACTCAAAAAACTGTTATTCAAGATAGCAATGGAATCAACAATGAAGAAAGACTCGATTTTCACCGCGAACAACCATCACTTTAGCCATTGATTCAATGTAACACTAAATATAGAGATAAGTCATTCACTGATCGCCGACATGTGTACAGTGCAGTCTGACCGACTAACTGCACCGACCCGATCGAATTACCAGCTTGCCCCCCCCCCCACCCCCCACCCCCCACCCCCCACAAATTCTCTGTAAATAGTGGACAACCTCACTATACCAAGGTACGCTGAGCAAAACCCTAAAACTAGATGTTACATTCTGCAATCTTGCTTAATCTATCACTAACTTGAACATCGAAGGGAACATCGGGGGAAATCTCCTCTAGCTCTCTGACGAGTGCTACTTGTACAGGAATCTGCTTCCCCCTGATTAATCAATCATTAGGGAAGATCAAGAGACCCTAAATTCCTCCAAATATCCATCCATCTAAACAATTAACTTACATAAACACAACTTAAGAGGATATTGATAAAAATATGATTTGGAACTTCTCCATGTCCAAAAGCAATAAATAATCCTTTTTTCAAAGACAAAAATCAGTCATTTATTAGTATACGATTGCTGTCACTTCAGAATCTAAATTCACGTAAAAGAGTTTGTTCATTGAAAAAGGAAGTGCAAACTTTAACGCAAAAAATTGACATTTTCACTCTCACATAGAATGTAGAACGAGATACAAATGGATTGGCAAACCATGTTCTCTCTGATTGGTAAACCATGTCCTTATTGGCCCATGTACCATAGATGGAAAGCATATGCATGAGATCCATCCCGGTGGTTCACTGCTATCGTGAGAGTAATTCAGTCGCGGACTGTCTATCCAAATTTGGTCACTTTCTAAGGGAATTAACTTACTATTTTGATATTTCGGACGTACCATTGCAGGTCAGAAAGCTTCTGTGGCTCGACAAAATGGGCTCACATCGCAACCATGGTAGCTAACTGATTGTTTTTTGTTCTGTTCAGGAGCCATTTTTGTAGGCACGTATTTTGCAGTTTAACTGTTTTTACTCTTTGACGTACAAGAGAAGGTATGCCTCTTATTTGTAGTATCTGTGGATGTGTCTTCTCAATCCATGGAAAGCCCCTTTCGTGTACTTTATATATATATATGACGCTAAATTTTTTAAGAGAGATACAAATGGATTGGGAACAATTTTACGAACAAAGCATATCCCAAAGCATAATATGACAGCAAGCAGGGATAGTTTCGCACCTTATATCTACCCGTGATAAATATCAACTGAAGAAAACAAGCAATCCACATTACCTATGATAAGTATTGAGAAAGCAAGCAGTCAACATTACCCATGATAAGTACACTAAGCATCACTTGACGAAAACAAACCACCAACATTTCTCAACATATGACCATGAGAAATACACTGCTTATAATCACTACTCTTGATTAAGAATCCCTCTAGTCTTATTATTATTGCAATGTTTCATAAGAATCAAACACAATAAATTAACCTACATATTTCGGTAACTGAAGAATATCTCTGATACAAACAGAAAGACTTGCATAAATAAGGCCCTATCCTTTCATGAACAAAACAATAGTGATTACACTGAAGTTAAGAATTACACAGAATTTATAAACATATATACAATGTCCATCCGAATGCTCTGGGTTGTAGAGAACTCTATAAATACATGGTAACCGTATAAAGCAGTAAGCTTTGCAAGCTACACAGCCCTCTAACGTGTGAACTTTTGATGTATTCAGACCGAAACAAGGCCATATAACTGTCATCTATTTGCCAAGAAATTTCCTCTTAACTATTGACTTTGTCAACAACGTGAGAAGCAACCAAGCTCTATGCAGCAATCATGACTTTTCTATACTAAAAGAAAATCCTCAGCAACTTCGCGTAAATTACAGTTCCTCCAAATAATTATCTCCTGGTAAGTCACATTGAGCCACTTTGTCAACATCATAGTTAGGAAATTTCCTGCGACACATATTAAAAATTCTGATACGAAGCTCAGGAGGCACTTTCTGTAGGAGATGTGCTATAGCCATATGGTGCTTCTTCTTCAGTTCTTCAATTTCATTCTGCTGCACAACAAAGAGTCTCTCTATATTTTCCACTACGGATTCGAGAGATTCAGTCTCAACAGCCGCTTCATTCTGATTGTGTAATAATTTGGAACTAAAAGATGTTTCTTTTTGGTCATCAAGTTTTGGTGGGTCCTCATGCTTTTCACAACCACCAGTGGAGAAATCATCACTGATGTGGGAATTCAATTCTGACTGAGGATTTAATTGTGTAGGAGCTGAAGGAGAACCTTCACAGGATCCTTTTGGAGAATCCGACCAGTATCTCCTACCAGAAGGGAGCCTCTCGAGGACAAGAGCACCAGGAGAGCGATCAGGTTCACTTGGTAAAGAACCAGGTTCTTCAGCTTCATTGTTTTGATCATCTTCCAGTACTTCAGTTCCAACCCATTCAGGGACATGAGCTTGTATGGCAGAATCAATCATTGCAGCAATGGCTGTAACATCTTGATCTGTGAGGTCCAACTCTGCAACCATTTCTGTGGCCACACTGATTGATGTGTCTGCTTCAATATCAAACGGGAAGTGGATGTTGTGAATTTGACCTGGACGCAATCTCAAGAGACACATCAACATTTGTACGGTTGCGCATCTAGTAGATGTGCATTAACAAAGTTTTACCTGTGGAATCTGCAATTCGTAGCTTTAAGAATATTGTGTTGATGTCTTTTCGTTGACCTTCCACTGTAAAATCTCGGGCAGGAAACGGGGAGTTTTCTACTTCCTCGGTTGTGTTATTTCTGATATTTGCATCCGAATGTCCAACATCATCTGCATGCACATTGTAAGACTATGAAATGAAATGAAGGCATGAAAGGATTTCAAATAAAAATAGGATGGCTTAAATGGAGTAAGACTCTCAAATAAAAATAGGATGGCTTAAAAGGAAGAGTAAGACTTTCTAATAAAAACAATATGGTTTAAATGGAGCAGTGCTTCTGGATTCTTGTTTGACCATAAAATACCGATGAGATTGAAAAGAAAATTGTATATGGTGGTTATAAGACAAACAATGTTTTATGGATCAGAATGCTTGACAATTTAAAATCAAGGAAACAACATGGGGGAGAAAATGAGCATAGCGGAAATGAGAATGTTAAGATGGTCTTTATGGATATAATACACTAAAAGATAGAATAAGAAATGAGTGTATCCGTAGGACACTAGAGATTGCTCCAATCGAGGATAAAATGAGAGAGAATCAAATTGAGATGATTTGGTTATGTACAACAGCGGACAGTGCATGCACCAATGAGGAGAATTGACAAGATTAATAGTTAATGGAGCAAAGAGAAATAGAGGTCGACCTAAAAGAACTTGGTTAGAAACCATAAAGAAGGATATGATAATTGGTAACTTATTATGTATTAAGAGAAATGAACAGAAGATTAGGATTCATGCAGGGAAACTCGAAAAATTGGGATAACTTTGTTGTTGTTGTTATGAAAGACTTTCAAATGCAACTACTATTCCTGCCAGAGGTGCACCCTCAAAACCTTACCTACAGCGCTCAGATCTCTTCTTGAAGAATGACTTGTGCTATCATTATCAATATCTGACCAGAGAAAAGGGTCCATTAGTAGTTCTCTCGCTGACAATCTCTCAGAAACATCAGCAATGCATTTTTCAATGAACTGTCTCACTCCAGGGTCTTTCACCTTACACAGCGATGCAGGCTTGATCCCCTAAAATAGATCACAAAAACAGAAAATATAATGGAATCAAGGATTAAGGAATGCCATGAATAAATAAAAACAGCCATCCATGAGTAAATAAAAATAATGAAGATAACTATAGACACTCATCACGTTAAACATCAACAAAGCAAATTTGGTTAGGATGTTTGAAGATATAACATTCTACCCAAAAATCATCTAGGTGCTTTATGTTTGGAAGTCATCAATAGGGGTCCGTAATGTTAAATCTGTAATCCGCGTGTCCTTTTTATAAAATTATATTAAATCATAAGCTCTTGTTGGAGATTTATTAAAGCACACAAACAAACACACACAATAAGGAGTGAAAGCACCAACACAACAAGAAGAGTTTTTTACGTGGTTCGGCCGAACATGCCTTCATCCACAGTCCTTCACTATCTTCACAAATCACAAATCAATACAATCGATACAAGCTTGCAAGGACAAACTTGACAACCTTCGCACATCTCACATCTCTCAAGGAACTCGAGAACACCAATCACTCATGAGGTGCAAGAGGCCTACTATCACACTACATCACTCAAAGAACCTGACCACACCAATCACTCAAGAGATCTAGGAGGATCCTCTTGTGATGACTTTCTCAACTCAAGCACATCCCTTTTTATATTGTTTCTCCTTTACTATTTCCAATGTCCAATTAATACTCCTGGCAATTTCCAAGAGCAACCTTCAAGCTTCCAATGCATGCACTCTTCAAATGTCTATGATCAACATGCATTCATCTACCTTATTTCGAGAGTTGGGGAGAATCCCAACATATCCTCCCTCGAACCAAATTCTATAACTGATGAGGGACAACAGAATTTTTAGGGATTTATGGTGGGGAGTTGACAGATTTGGGGAAGAACAAGGAATTATGAAAAACCAGTGTTTGGAAAGATAGCAAAATTAACAATTTTAACAAGATATGACCACGGATCGCAACCCGGGTCTTGGCTTCACCACCATTGACTCAATCTTAGAGATCAAATCAATTACCCAAAGTTTCACAAATGGAAACCAAAATTTTCTTCAAATAATCATTTCCTTTATTTCATAGAATTGACCTCTTTAAATGATCCTTCAACAACTACAAGTTCACTCCCATATCTAATGTAGGACTAAAATTATTGAGCAAATACAATAAAGAGGAAAGAAAAGTAATACTAGCTAGACTCTAAGCCTTCTCAAGATCAAAACCACATATGAGCTGAGACAACACGACGGCGGCGACGAAAATATGTGCGAAGTGAAGGCTGTGCAATATCCTCATCAATTCCCCTGGGGTGGGAAGAACTCGACCTTGTCGAGTGAGGCTCTAACTAGCCCTCATAATACTCCAATAGATTCGGAGCCAGGCACTGCAAGTCCTCACGAGTAATCCATGTACATCAGATTCAGGACGACCTTTCCAATGCACTAGATATCGTCTACAACCACCATCTCAGGTGGAGATGATTTGGTCATCCCGAATGCTGTCAATCTGTTCAGCTATAAATGGAACAAAAGTAGTAGACAGTGATGGTAACGGGGTCCCTCAAGGAAATGATCAGGGGTAGGCTCATCAAGGTCCACAAGTGGATTTTTAGAGTTAAAAGGAGGACCTTTATAAGTTACCAAATCTGCAATATTAAATATCGAACTAATTCCGAAATCTGGAGGTAAATTGATTACATAGGCATTTAAGTTAATTTTCTTGATAATCTTAAAAGGTCCAACACTACGAGCATGCAATTTCTTGACGACTCCAGGTGGAAACTGTTCCGGGCGAATCCGGATCATAACATAATCACCTTCGTTAAACTCAATGTCTTCTATATAAATCAACATGTGACTTATATTGTTCATTGTTTTCTTAAATTTTCTTGTTGATTTCTTGATGCAAGTCATGAATGTGTGATGCAAATGCAACTGCTGACTCGGACATCCTAGGATGATGCGACATGAGAATAAGGTCTATAGGCTTCCTAAGCTTGTAACCATGCACAACTTCAAATGGACTCATGCCTATTGATCTATTGTATGCAAACTCTGTAGTGGGTAACAGAAGATCCTAATTTCCTAAATTCTCACCAACCAAACAGCGCAAAAGATTGCCTAGACTCCTATTAACTACCTCGGTTTGACCATCAGTTTGGGGATGAAAAGCAGACGAATACTGAAGTTTAGTCCCCATTTTGTGTCATAGAGTTTTCCAAAAATAACTCATAAACTTCACATCCCTATCAAATACAATGGTTTTGGGCAAACCATGCAATTTGATCACACTATCAAAGTAAATTCGAGCAATTTTGGAAGCATCAGACGTTTTGTTGTACGGCAAGAAGTGGGCCATCTTTGAAAAGCAATCCACAACTACAAAAATAGTCATGTTTTCTGACAGTCTTAGGAAGTCCCAACATGAAATCCATACTCACATCCTGTCAGGGACGATTTGGAACAGTGAGAGGTGTGTACACGCCAATGTTTTGTTTACGTTGCTTAGCTAATTGGCAAGTGTGACATTATCCTATTAACTTTGCAACATCTCTTTTAAGGCTTGGCCAATAAAACAAAGTTTCCACAGCCTCTATAGTCTTTTCACAACCCAAATCACCAGCAAGCCCTCCTGCATGTAATTCTCAAACAAGATAATCTCTCAAAGAAGTACGAGGAATGCATAACTTACAAAATCGAAATAAATAGCCATCTTGGAGCAGAAAGTCATCTATCACGGGAGTTACTCCTTTTAAAAAAACAAAAATCTCTCTAAAATCGGGACATGATTCATACTCCTATTTGATTCTTTCGAAACCCACTACCTCAACACTCATTTGGTTTAGAAGACAAGCTTTGCGACTGAGTGCATCAACCACCTTGTTCTTAATTCCAACCATGTGTTTAAGAGTATAAGTGGTCTTGTAGAAATTCAACGCATTGAGCACGCCTGGCATTGAGTTTCTTCTAAGAGTTAAGATACCGAATGGCTTCATGGTCCAAATAAATAACAAATTTTTACGGTAAAAGATAATGTCGCCAATGGCACAATGATTACACAACTGCATAGAACTCCTTATCGTAGGTAGAGTAGTTCAGTTTAGCACCACTAAGTTTTTCACTAAAATAGGCAATGAGTTACTTCTCCGGGCTCAATACTCCACCTATATCAATGCCCGATGAATCATACGCGACCTCAAACACCTTGGAGAAATCATAAAGTCTCGTAACAAGTGCATCAGTCATCCTCTGCTTGATTTCTTTGAAAGCCGTGGCAGCTTCTTCGGACCATTAAAATTCCTCTTTTTTCAAGCAATCTGTAATTGGGGCCATAATAACACTATATTCCTTGATAAATCGCCTGTAGAAAACTGCGAGCGCATGAAAACTTCTTACATCTCGGATACTTGGGGCTCGGACCACTCTACAATTGCCTGAACCTTTTAAGGATCAACAGAAACTCCTTGAGAAGACATAACAAATCCCAAAAATATAACTTGATCAATCATGAAAATATATTTCTCGGGATTTGTAAATAGCTTCTCTTTCCTCAAAGTGAGCCAGACTTGATTAAGATGGTCAATATGTTGCTCCAGCGACTTACTATAAATTAAGATATCATCAAAGTATACGACTAAAAATTTACCCATAAAAGGTCGTAGTACCTGAGTCATAACTCGCATGAAGGTGCTGGGAGCATTTGTCAAACCAAAAGGCATAATCATCCACTCGTATAGACCATCTTTTGTCTTAAAAGCTGTTTTCCACTCATCCCCTGGACGAATCCTAATTTGATGGTAGCCACTCTTCAAATCAATCTTGAAAAATATGATGACCTCAGACATCATATCTACCATATCATCCAGTCTAGGAATAGGAAACCGATATTTCACAGTGATTTTGTTGATTGCCCGACTATCAACACACATTCTTCATGAACCATCTTTCTTTGGGGTTAGTAATGCCGGCACAGCGCATTGACTCAAACTCTCTTTAATGAACCTCTTAGTCAACAGTTCTTCAACCTGCCTCTTGAGTTCGGCATGCTCAGTTGGATTCATTCTGTAAAGAAGCAAGTTGGGAAGAGTAGGTCCTGAAACAAAATCTATAGCATGTTGGATGTCACGCATTAGGGTAGAGTGTCCGGGAGTTACTTCCGGGAAAACATCTACAAATTCCTTTAATATTGGAGTTACCGCAGAGAGAATTTGTTCTTAGGAGTTCTCGATAATCTCCCTAGCAATAAGGGCAACAACGGTAAGCCCTTTAGTGACCTCCTTGTCCAGAGACTTGGAGCTGATCAAATTTAGTGCCCTTTGATTGTTGGAGGAATCGGTCCGTTTAGGAGTAGGTGGGGGGGGGGGGGGGGTCACTGGAACTAATTTGACCCTCTTTTCAGCATGGACGAATGAATGGGTGTTTGATCGTCCATTAATAGTGACATCAAGATCATATATCTCTACCTAAAATGATGTGACCAACATCAATGGTAACAATGTCACACCAAATCTTGTTCGAATAAGTAGTAAAGTGGATCGGGACAAGACATCGCTCTTTAACCTCAATGGGCGCAATATTCACCCAATATACTTTATATGGTTGAGAATGGGGAACAAGCTTCAATCCAAGTACAGTCACCATGTTGGAGGCGACAGCGTTGATACAACTCCCGCTGTCAATTATGACTCGACAGTTCTTGTCATTGATCTTTGTGGTTGTGTAAAAAATTATAGTTTTACGCCAGTCATCACTATCCTTAGGTTGAGCTAATGCGCACTCACAACACTAAGTCGACGGGAAACTTCGTCTACTTTGTTGATCGAAGGTGTGTGCACACTCAAAAGACATCCTAAGATGGCCTTGGCAGATTCATCCTCCCAAACATCTTCATCAGGGTTGTGGACAACCTCCTCTAAATCATCCTGGTCACTATCCGATTGGGTCTTAACAATTAAAGTTTTTGTTTTACTCGGACAATGAGCAATAATATAACCAAACCCTTGAACCTAAAACATCGAGTAGATTGAGCTGATCTAGATGACTCGCTGTAAACTCCCTTGCTTTTATCATCTGGCTTTTGTGTGGAGGTACTAGATCCAGTTCAAGATTAAGATTGGGGTGGACTAAGTGGGGACTTAACAGTGGTGACCTTATTGGTGTTATTCCTATAGTCTATACGTCTAGTGAAAGGAGAATCTTGTGATCGATCTAAATCTTGGACAAGCTGATAGGCTTGCTCTAGAGTGGAGATGTCTCGCACAAAGAATTCACGTCTAAGATCTTCCCTAAGTCCTGAGCGAAATCTAGACATGACTACAGTGTCAGATTCATTCTCGCCACACCTAACCAGAAATTTCATCAAATTTGGTGATGTACTCCGATACTGACCGATTGCCTTGCATCAAGCACTGCCATTGATCGAGCAAGCGTTGCTTGTACGACACATGCAAGTATTTTTCTTGGAGTTTCAATTTCATCTCATCCCAAGTTTGTATGGGTTCTTACCTCCTAAGAGTCATCATCTTCTCAACGTTAGACTAATATAGCCTAGCCTGACCTACTAGCTTCATTTTGGCTAATCGAATTCGTCTCTCATCTGACATTTTATACCAACCGAAATAGTGGTCCATGTTCGACATCCAATGGATAAAAAACTGAGGATCCAACTGGGCTTCGAAAGTGGGTGCCTCTAGTTTAACGTATTCCAGATGCATCTCATCTGGTTCAAAGGGGGAATTGTCCATAAATGGGCGATTTCTAAGACGATTGTCGTGAGGGCCTATGTATTCATGAGGTTGATAGGGATAATGTCCGGTTCGAGATCCGCCATCTTCATCACATTCATGGGGCCTATCCGTCACTCGGTCCAAACGTTCCCTCGTATCTCTCAAATCTTATTCAACAATGCCAAAACGCGCAACTAATGCTTCTCTATGGCTTTTGTGAGACTTACAAGGTTAGGATTCATCTCGGAATTGGGATATGGAAGAGAGTATTGTATCCCACTACGAGTGCGCATGCAACAGGTTAGTTCTAAATGCAATCTAGAGGATCTTAATAATAACGATATAGTGAAGTGCTAACTAATTTTTGCCTAAATGCAATCTATCAAAATGCAAAATCAATTCTAACACCTAATATAATGCCAAATGATAATGTGGAATACGATTGGAAAAATGAGAAATCAACAAGGAGATCAATTCACAATGTTTAATAGGTTATCCCACGGTTTATTACCAATAGGACATTAATTATTTTAACTTGTGATAATTACATCAATAACAAAATCCATACTGATAATATTGAATCGTAAGATTGCAGCAAGATAATTAACCAAACTAAATTTAGAACAGTTCTAATTTAAAATTGAGATCTAGCACCAATAAAGGTAAAACACTCACAAGTTTAGTGGACAACCAACAATTCTGATAGCATGTAAGATGAACCGGTCTAAAAGTGATTGCAGCAATCTCCAGATTAATTAGAAAGACGTATAATTGATGATATTAGAGTTAAATTAATGAAGATTCACCAACAAACCTCTTGTTGATGGTACTACAGGCTGCGAGTTCAGGATGATTGATGTTGCTATTTGTTGCTAATGCTATGTTATTGTTGTTGCTCTTAGAGTTGGAGAACGACAACAAAGTGGGCGGCATCGGCGATGGGTGGAGTCGGAGGGTCGACGACGAGGAAATCGATGAGATCGGGCTGTCGTCGACGTCGATTAGACGGAGACAGGAAGGCGAGGCGGTCGTCGCGACGGTGCTGAAGGACCAGCGAGAGGGGCTGGATGTTGATGATGATGAGAAGGGGGTGATTGTCACGGTGGTGTTGAAGGACCAACGAGAGGGGCTGGCTGTCGTCGACAATGAGACGAAGACTGTTGGTCGAACTAGTCGCCGACAGTGGAGAAGGGGCAGGGGTCTAGGGGCTTGCGGAAGAGAAAAAAGAGGAGGGCTTTGTGAGGCGGCGGCTTAGCAGGCTGATGGCTGATCGGAGAAAGGGAGGAGCAGCGGCTGTTAGGGTTGGTGGTGACGCCTGTGAAAAAAGAGAAGTAGGGGAAAAGGGTGACGGCGCTTGAGGAAGAGTTAGGGTTTCCTTTTTTTGTAATGGAGGGCTATAATGAGTTTTGAGAGTGAATAAGAGGTGGTTGTTAGAGATCGGATCCGAGAGGGAGGATTGATTTTCCCTTTGATCTGAAATTTCGGATCTGGATCGTTTTTTTTAAAAATAAAAATAAAAATAGAACAAGTGAAAGGAAGAAAGAGATGGAAGAACCTGAGATGGAGAAGAATCCGGTTGATCTACCTTTGCTCTGATACCAAAAATGATGTGGGACAACAGAATTTTTAAGGATTTATGGTAGGAAGTTAAGAGATTTGGGGAAGAACAAGGAATTAGGAAAAACTAGGGTTTGGAAAGATAGCAAAATTAACAATTTTAACAAAATATGACCACGGATCGCAACCCGGGTCTTAGCTTCACCATCATTGACTCAATCTTAGAAATCAAATCAATTACCCAAAATTTCACAAATGGAAACTAAAATTTTCTTCAAATAATCATTTCCTTTATTTCATAGAATTGACCTTTTTAAATAGGCCTTCAACAACTACAAGTTCACTCCCATATCCGATGTGGGACTAAAATTATTAAGCAAATACAATAAAGATGAAATAAAAGTAATACTAGCTAGACTCCAAGCCTTCTCAAGATCAAAACCACATATGAGCTGAGGCAACACGACGGCGGCGGCAAAAATATGTGCGAAGTGGAGGTTGTGTGATGTCCTCATCAATAACACCTCAATATAGTCGCGCTTCCTACACCAACAACCAATGTTGCACGGTTACGGGTACAAGGTACAACAAATTTGTAAATTGTAGGGTATGGGGACACGACTAATATATATATATATATATATATATATATATATATATATATATAGAGAGAGAGAGAGAGAGAGAGAGAGGAATATGGGTATGTTTGGTAGTGAGGTGCACAAAATTTATGCTTGGTAGTGAGGTGACATATTATCCTCCACTCATTTAAATTGGGGGACCACATTTACTGGGTTGAATGTGGTCCCCCTAATTGAATGGATGGATGGGAATGAGACACCTCACTACCAAGCACAAAATTTGTGCTTGGTAC
>BQKN01000706.1:82974-106215 GCA_022839385.1 Asparagus kiusianus | reverse complement strand
GAAGATGATGTCAAAATGCGGAAGACTAGAGTGAAGACAATTTAGAGAAAAACGTATTAATTTGTATATATGACTCTTATTGAATCTTGTAATCAACATACATGTTAATATCATAAATATGGTCAATTTCGATTTTAAATTACAACTCACATTGAATATACAAAACTTACAACTTACAATTATGCTTTCAAAAATTAGAACTATACATAAAATATTGGTAGTATCCCCAAATATTATAAGTATGCCCCAAAATGCTACAAGTATACCTCTAAAATACAACAAGTACACCCCCAAAATACAACAAGTGTAACCCCAAATACTACAAATATACCCAAAGTGCTACAAGTATAGCCCCAAAATATCACAAGTGCATTCTATCTTAATTTTGAACCAACGTACATAGAATCCCTTCCTTTGCCATCATTTCCACACTCCTCAAACACAACCGCTTCCAGTTCCGACTCATCAAGAGAAATGTTAATAATCTCTAATATGTCGGCACCATCAAAAGATCCAAGTTCATCTCCAGCTAGATCCCACATTCTTGTCTCCCCTTGAGAATATTCCAGGGATTTCCTTGAGAGAATGCATAGATTTGTATGAACATATACCAAATCTTCCGCTCGTTTTGCAGTCATTTTGTTCCTCTTTATTGAGTGGATGAACTTATAAGTACTCTAATTCCTCTCACAACAAGATGAGGAACATGGATGCCCAAGCAGCTTAAATGCCAATTCTTGTAATGTGGGCGTAGAAGTCCCATAGACAACCCACCATAATTTGGCATCCACTTCTCCCCTTTCATACATGGACTCATGATCCAAAAATGAATCCGATGAGGAAAATTTAGCAAATTCGATATTTACCATTTGTCGTTCTTCCAAATTAGGAAAGTATCTCTTCAAACACTTAGATCTTTCATTAGAGATTTCATGATCCTTGTGTGGTGCAATTCAATTTGGTGCCCAGTGAGCCATTGTGCACTATAGTACTTAGAAGATATAATTTAAAAAATTAGCAAATGAACCAAACAATGAGCACTAAAAGTTTAGTAACAAAAAGAAAAGAACTAACTTCGAATTGAGAGAACGAGACAAACAATGAAGGGGTATGATGCTCTTATTCCATGATCTACTAAAATAGTAGGCACCATATTATAAAATGAAGATTCTTCGTCATCCCTCTTGCCTTCCTTTCTATAACTTGAACTCTTCACGTTTTCAATCATACAATCCCACCTGTCATAAATTAAGTGAAGCTTAGGCTTGTCGGAGACGGCCGCCCGAAGCATATTATAAATAGGCATGGTAAAGGAAATGATATATTCTATCTTGCCCTACCATATATCATCTAAAATTATTTGCTTGACAAGATATGCTTTTCTAACATCATCATCCTCGTATAGGTTCCAACTCTCACTAATCACCAAGTCAAGAAGACCACATTTTATCATCTTGAATCGTCGTAACATAATAACTACCAAAGCAAAACAAGTTTCGGTGATAGTAAGCAATTTTAATCTCACATGATTATTGAACATGACCAATCTTATAGAATGATTCATTGATTTAGAGTGTGAACTACACATGGTGTCCAAAAAATATGTGGATATTTTTTCTCCACAATGCCCTCCCCCCCCCACCCGTGAACTTGCAAACCAGTGCATAATCGGTTATAACTTGCACGATATTTTGAGGACCCACCTCTTTAATAGCTTCTAAAAGAATCTCCGCAATATATTCTATATTCTTAGTATGACCCTCCGCATTGACGGCATTCAAGAACATTGGCCCACCTTCGGTCACCACCATCACGTTAATGATTGGTCTTCTTTGTGAGTTGAACCAACTATCACTTGCAATGGAGACACCCTTCTCTTTCCATGTGTTGTTAATATGGTCCAATAAGTTTTCAATGTGTGCTCTATCCTTTTACAAAAGTCTTGTTCTTAAAAAGATTGTACCCGATGGGGGTATAACCTCCAATTGCATTATTTGTCGCATACTTGTAAGATTCGATGAAATATGGATTCCTTGCTAAATTAAACGATAAGCCCCACGTGTCAAACACATGTGCAATTAAATTATTAAGATGGTCTCGAGCTCCATGATTAAAAGATTATTCTATCGTTCGTCCGCTGACTCAACTCATAGTTCTTTTCTTTGCAACTTTGACTGTTGTGGTTATCGATGTAGGTAATGACACTGTTTCCTTCTTCAACTTCAATCGAAGCTCCACTTGATCAATTACTCTCTTCATCTCAATAATATTTTCACGTCTCACACTTTTACAAAATTTAATCCCAATCCCCTTTGCATTTAAGAGATGGGCTTTCAATCTCGAATAGGAACTCTTAAAAAGTTTACGACAATAGTTACATTCCCATTAATAGTTTCCCCACCTCATGATTTATCGAGCTTTGTAACATATCTCCAAAGCGAAACATTATCATCTTCTTGTTCACTTCCTAAATCCAAAACATTGGAATCCGAGTCCATCCTTTGTCTTGTAATTTATGAAAAGAAATAATCATTAGCTAAATCTAACTAAACGCAAAACAACAAGCCTTCAAAACTAACAGTATGCCTTAAAAACCCAAGAAATTGATTACAAAAACTTTATCTGACATTTTAACAATAACAAAACTTAAAAAAAAACCATTAAGAACCAAAAGAAAACGTATATGACAGTGAAGCTAAAAAAATCAATAGGAAGCCTTCAAAACCAATAGTATGCCTTAAAACCCAAGAAATTGATTTAAACAACTTTAGTTAACAATTTTACAATAACAAAACTTTAAAAAAACATGCAGAACAAAAAGAAAACTTAAATGACAGTGAAGCTAAAAAACCAACAAGAAGCCTTAAAACATATAAAAATTGAACCAAAAAAAGCCGAAATAAAATCTAACTAAAATCTTCATAATAACAAAACTTAATTGAGCAAAGCAGCCATATAGAGCAAATATACAAACAAAAAACTCAATTAAACACTAAACTAGAAAACCCTTAAAAAACCCTAAATCTTCAAAACTTAATTAACTTAAAACTTGTCTCTTTACAATCTACTTGAATCCTTTCTCTATCACTGAGCGAAGACGAATTTCAGCGTCAGAGGCTTGGTTCGAAGGAACAAGAGTACAAAGAAGGATCGCGAGAAAGAGGTGCTGTTTTAGGAGCAATCAATACATAGAAATCCTTATCCCAACCTTTAATAAGTGGTTATCGGCTTAACAGGTTCAGTTGAATCGTTTTTTTGAACCCGATATGATAATAAAAACCGGTCTTTTAGAAAGTCGTGGGGGGGGTCGCGACTGAAACCCAAATGCCATGTCCACTTGTATCGGGCGTGTGCTCGTATCCGACACGGGTTGGGTAAGGGTACAGCACCCCAAAACCCGTACCTAGATATCCCAGCCGACAACACACCTCTACCGGTCATCATGCCTCACTTGATCGCCGCTCCAGCAATGTAGGCAAACCACCCTCGCGATTGCCTTATACTACCAATCGTCACTGTCAGCCTTCAAGACTCACCACCGCAATCTGCAACCCTTTGTCATTGTCACACCACCACCTGATTGGTGCACATGCTCTCTCCTCAATAAGAGTCATCGCTACATCACCTTTTCTTATTATTGCTCATTGTTCTAAGCATCGTATATATTGCACATCTTCGATCTTTCATTCAATGCTAGCCATCTCCATCGTGACCACCACATTGAAGATTAGAACTGCTTCATCCAAGAATAACTATCCTTCCACTTTGGGCAACGGCTTTACAAACGACCTCTCCATCCTGCTTGACAATCCTCTCTATACTGTGCTTCATCCTTCTCGCAAACTCTGATTACCTTAGCTCTGATACCACTGTTAGGGGTTATAAGAGCACACAAACAACTGCGCACAATAAGAAGCACAAGCACCAACACAACAAAAAGAGTTTTTTACGTAGTTCGGCCAAACATGCCTACATCCACGGTTCTTCACTATCTTCACAAATCACAAGCCAGTACAATCGATACAAGTTTTGCATGGACAAACTTGAAAACTCTCGCACACCTCACATCTCTCAAGGAACCCAAGAATACTGATCACTCAAGAGATGCAAAAGGTCTACCATCACACTGCACCACTCAAAAAAACTAAGAACACCAATCACTCAAGAGCTCCAAGAGACCTACATCGCACTAAATCACTCAAAGAACCCGAGAACACTAAAGAGTTCTAAGAGGATCCTCTCTATCCACAAGAGGAATACTCTCAACTCAAGCACATCCCTTGTTATAGTTCTTCTCCTTTACTATTTCTTATGTCTAATTAATACTCTTGATAATTTCCAAGAGCAACCTTCAAGCTTCCTGCATGCACCCTTCAAACATCCATAGTCAACATGCATTTCATATACCTTATCTGAAACTTGGGGAGAATCCCAACAACTCTAAACTGCATTACAAGATATTTATCCCCCCTAAAATAGAGTTTGAAATTCTTACCGAAAACAAATTCAAAAACCAACCTTATCTCTAAAAACCAATTCAATCTAATCTATAAAATAAATTCAACAATTTAAAAAAAATAAAATCGTAATAAACAAGATCAAATAACTAATTGTACTCATCTAAAATCCAATCTAATTTTAAAATACTAACGATTTTATCTTCTACAATTTGAATCAGATCTAATCTCTTATTTTGTCCTGCATCAGTTTTATTGTCTTGCATCAACCACTCATTACGACTCAGGTACGAAGTGGGTGTAGACTTACATGGTACACTAGGGAATATGGTACATTTTATGTTCATGTATAAATCAGAGATTTCACAAGAGCTAAATTTAAGAAATGTGGTAGTTGATATCAGTAAGAGTAAAAGAACCTTGAGAATAAGGTTGCAATTAAGGTGTACATACTTTATTTGCCTAATTTCTTAGTTTTTTGTTGTTTATTCTTTGAAAAAGTGTAACATTTTCCCAACATTTTTATTGGTTTCAATTCTAAATTGGATCATAGTAGTTGGTGAGCTGGGTCGTGCTCCATCACGAATCTGGAACCTAGGTTGTGGTTACTATAGCGTCCCTATTCTTAACTGCTATGTTACAGACATGTCAGCAAACAGTTAGTGACATTACAAACTTGTGTGCAATGTCACTAACACATCAATAAGAGTTAACAGAAGTTTGTAAAAAGGACTTAGGCCAATGATAGAGGCAACATTAGGGAACCCCAATATTAAGGATCCAAATGATATTTAAGCAATACATGAGGGATCTCCACTGAATATTAGTCTATTTTCAAATCCACTTACCTCCGAAATCACTCTTAAACACAAAATACTCCACTGAATTATTTTAAAACTCACTTAGTATTTTAATAGTTTGGTATACATTGTAAGTTGCTACATTTTGTTGTAAGTTATTATATTTTTCTTCTGAGTATTTATGTATGTGTTGTATGTTTAAACTAAATGCTTAAATGATTGTTGGATTTTCTACACTATTTTCACGACACCACAAACTATAGATGGTTTTCTTTACCTATAAACCCAAGCCTTTATAAGATTTTTCAATCATCTTTGACACCTCATGTATACTTTTCCCACCCTAAAAATTAGAATGATAGATAAAAAAGATTATATGGGCTAAATGATGTCGAAAGCAATCTGGAGATTAGTTGTTCCTCGTACTAGTTATTCTTCCTAGCACTGGTTATTTTGGGAGGAGCATGAACACACTGAGACAATATGATATGATGCGAATATAGAGACAACAAAATTTGAAAATCCAGGACATGGATAAAGCATGAGAAATTATAGAAAGCACTGGACAGTTTAGGAACTGGACCGAGCACCTAGAGCCTAGGGGCCTAGATAGGAGCTTAGGTGAGACTAGGCAATTTTTCTTTTTTATTTACAATAATTTATAATATATGTCAATGTTATACAAAGGGCTAGGCACCGAACTAGCCCTTAGGTGAATTTCTTTCTTTGTTTACTAGGTGATGGAGGTTTTGCTAAATGTCGGAGGAGGTGGAGAGGTGTCCATATTTGGTGAAGGAGGCTGGAGGAGTTTAGAGAAGATTCGAAAACATGAAGGCTACAACAAAGAAAATTACAACCAAGACCTCCGCGATCCAGTCCACGTAAGCGACCCACGCTCTTTTAGGCGCTCCCACAACCTAGGTGGGTGTCTAGGTATCGCCTAGGCCTAGGCCTAGGCACTAGGCAGGCGGCCAAGGTACGGTCTAGACATAGGCGGGAGCCGAGGCATGTTTGGCGCTCGCTTTTTGAAATATTGAGCAAGAGTATAAAAAAGAACTTGTGTACTTGTGTGTATGTGCACAAAAGGAGTGTATTGTACACATGCAACTAATACATCTGAAGCATCAGTAATGAGCATTTGAAGCAATTTTAATTCACCAAATTAGAAGGTTCAATTGTTCACTCAACTTTCTCAATAAGTCAACTAAAATTTATCTTCTGAATCCAATCCTAATTTCATATCACTAATAAGACTGAATACTGGAGGAACCTACTGTTAAATGTAAATTCTACTAATGTTATAGAAGGCGATAGGCGGACTAGGCGTTTTAGCCAGCGCCTAGCATCTAGATGCCTAGGCGTGTATGGCTAGACGTTTGGCTATTTTTAAAATTATTTAATCATAATAATTGATAAAAATATGTATTAAATTCATATAAATTTATAAAAAACAATCTTAGATCCACAATAAACCATGCATAGTCAAATACTAAATAGCCAAAATAATAACTAACAGTGTTATAAAAAGGGTTAGGAGACTTAGGTGTTGGACTCAATGCCTAAAGTCTAGGAGGACTTTTTTTAATTATAATAATTGATAGTAAATATCAATGTTATAGAAGGCTTAGGTGCCGAATTGATGTCTAGGCGGATTTTTTTCATTTAAGTGGCGGTCGAGGAGATTTTGCTGAAGGTTAGAGGAGGTAGTAGAGGCGTTCATATTTGGAGGTTAAAGGAGTTTGGAGAGGTTGGAGGATGTAGAGGCTGCAACACAGAAAATCATGATCAATGCCCAAATGGTACGGTCCACATAAGCAAACAATACTCCTTTCAACACTCTCAAAACCTAGGTGGGCGACCTAGATACTGCCTAGATACTACTTAGACGGTCTAGGTACTGCCTAGGCGGACTAGGCGGACTAACCGGAGGCTTTTTAAAATAGTGAATTCTACACTTCCCTATTTAAATCAATCAACAAGGATCTACAATTTTCAGTAACATTTCCCGTAATCAATACAAGAAAACTCATTTTTTTTACTTATTTCCTACTTAACCTCAAAAATCCATCATCTTTGGAAGCACATTCCCTTCTTGACTTAATGTCAAAGATCTAGGTATTAGAATTCAGTCATTTAGGCACCTTATATGTATTTTTACCTACCTAAAATAAAAAAAGATATGAAAAATTTTTGGCTGAGATATTAGTGAGATAGATCCGTAATGGCCATTGTTGTTATTATTGGTCATAATCGATAATCCATGATGATGGTGAAATTGGTTGGTTCCTATAGCCAAAAAAGGTGGCCAATTAAAAAATTGCTCTGCCTACTATGTGAGTGTAGAATACCCATATAGTTGATAATATCTTCATAACATGTCTACAAGGTTTTAAATGTCGTCCGACATGTCCGACATGTCGGCCGACATATCGGTTTGAGGACTTGACCGACACGACATGGACGTTTTCAACTCGTATGTCGGTTTTCAGGGCCAAATCAGAAATATCAGGATCATATCGGGCATATCGGCCTATTTTTTAGCTTTAAAAAATCGGCCGATATGATACTTTTTTTAAGATCTGTTTTTTGTTATAGGGTTTGGGTTTAGTGATAAATACCCAATCCTGTTTGACCCGTTCTCATGTTTAAGGGTTTCTTTATGAATCCGATAGAAAGAATTTATAAACCCAAATCCATATATTATTTACTTTTTTATATGTTTAGTCTATAGAATTTATAAAGTATGCTTATATTGAATTTATGAATGCTTAGATTACATTTAGGACATGATATTATACATATGCGCACTACCCGATATAACAATCCGATATTTAGTCAATGTCCCCTGATATATCCCCGATTTTCGTTATCCGACATGGATTTCAGCCATCCAACATGAACCCGACATCCGACATTTAAAACCTTGCATGTCTAGATCAATGAGCAAACTTAGTCGAAGTAGCAGGTATGTAATTGAAGGGATAGCTTGGACTAGAGATGGACCAAAATGACTATGGATTATGGCAGTAAAAAATGATAGTATTGCAACATAATAGAAGTTGGTTGTAGTAATGGGAATGTACCAAAATGATTCATATAGCTGAACTCAAAAGTTTGAGATAAAAGCTTTATTGACAAATTGATCCAAAATTAAGTCCAATTTAGTGGCATACATGTTTTTAGTTCTATGAACATTTTTGGTACATGATGGTTACTTCACAAACAAGTAACAACACACATTCGTTATAAAGGTTCAACCGGCAATTGCAATTGGATATTCATGTCAAATTTGTGATGCTTTATTTGTGAAAGTCAAACTCTAACCCGGTGAATAAATAATACGAATGTATGAAGTCTATTGAAAAGAGTTAATCATATAAAAATGAAGGGAAAAAAGACATTCATCATAGGAGAACTAATGTGAATGTGACCCTAGTCAAAAGATAATCATGTAGGTAGAATTGGAGCAAAAAGAATTCTCTACTCCAGAAGAAAATTTAATACATCAATGATCAAACAGCAACGGAATATATGCTAAATGTGGATGGTCAGATGCTTTCAAACTTAGAAGATGGATAAAAAATTTTGTGATCCTCGAACAAGTAAAATAATTAAGCAAACAAAAAAGAAAAAAGCTCAACTTATACATAAGAAGTTAATGGATAAACCTAGTAAAAGAAACCTCACCGATGTTACTTTCTTATATATTTGTGCTGCATTAGTACATTCCACATAGGGGTACTCAAACGTTACAAGCTCTAGTAAGCACATGCCAAAGGCATAAATGTCAACCAACTCATTGTACTCTTCTTCATAAAGTTCAGGGGCCATGAATTCAGGTGTTCCTGAAGATAAAAATTCAGATAACAGAAGGAAAAGAAGACACAACAAGTAAAGCGAAAAGAAAAACCTTTAAGATAAGTAAAGCGAAAGTAGTTACCTATGACACTATGAGCTGAATGAGCATGGCGAAGAATAGCTGCCAGTCCGAGATCACCAATCTTCACCTCACCTTGGTTTCCATTAACAAATATGTTGTCACATTTCAAATCTCTATGAATAACAGGCGGGTCATGACTATGCAGGTAGAGAAGACCACTCAAAATCTGCCTTGACCAATTCTTTAAAGCTCTTACATCTACATGCTTATGTTTCTTTCGGTACCTAGATAAGTAAATCAACAACTATAACTATTAACCCACAAACCCACAACATATTGCACAAAAAGAACGAGAAAACCAAAGACATAAAACTAATATACTGACTGGCGTAAGGTCCCAGAGGTGAAAACCTCGGTAATGAAGTTGATGTTATCCTGTTTCGTATCGATCCAAGAGTTGTAAAACTTGATAATATTCTTATGTTTGAGAGTCTTGAGCAAGTGGACTTCGGAATAGAGGCGCTCCAGCTCCTCACAGTGCCGAAGCACATCGACCACCTTAACCTGATTCCAAGCAACCTCTATGCCTTCCAACTCATCAAATGCTTTATAACTGTTCCATCATCTCCAATCAAGGATCCCAATTAAAAAGGAATTACCCATATAAATATGAAAAATTCAACATACAAATCAAACCAAATTAGTGTAAATTGAGTATAAAGGATACACTGTTTTGAAAGCACCCTTTCCTAACACCTCCTCATACTGTAGTAAGAAAGCATGAAATGTAAGAGTTGCAATAAAATTTATAATAAAATTATGGAATTTCGTTTCTTTTTTGAAACTGACCCGGCCGTAGCGACGAGTGGGATCAGTCTCAACGAAATCAGAGTTGGGCTCGTCCGCTTGCTCCTCTTCGTGCATTTCTTGATTCAATCCACTGTAATCCCAAATCTCAAAATCTCAAATTCAAAATCCCAAGTCCCAAATCTCAAAGAGGAAGGGGATCTGAAAGAGAAAGAGATCTCCGTAAGAAATTAATCTAAGGAGAAGATGAAACGTAAGGACTAAGGAGAAAGAGAGAGATCAGGCTGACCGTACCGTTTTCGATCTCGTACTGTTCGTCGTTGTTGTTGTCTTAGGAGGGAACAGGAGAGTGCATCTGTAACCTACATTGAAAGCTCTCGAGATTTCATGTCACAGAAAGTATAGGATTTCTTGCGTATATATACCCCTGAAATCAATTATATTTGCAGAATTATCTTTTAAATCTGGCAACTTTTCAATTTGCACCCCACAAGTTGCTCCGCTCATTTACTTGCCATTTCATCACAAAGACCTCACATAGTAAGTCCACCCTCACGGTCGCTCTGTAACCGTAGATCTGCTTCTTTCTTGGTCACACAGATGACATGCTATTTGTTTTTGTACAACAAGAAAGTGAGTTACCACTAGGAGCCGTGATGCTTGACAGAGAAAAACTGGAATATAGGTTCGGATGGAGAACGTGTTGAGCTGCAAATGAACCGCCTCTAGAATGTGGTATGTTAGCCTCATTAAGATCCTCTGCTTTGTGATTGGGAGATGAACAAGGGAAGGAAGGAAATCTCCCCCCTTCTTTACTCTCAAATTACGGGGGTAAGATTTTAGTTTAATTTCGCCCTCATTCTTCTTCTCTACTATTCTAAATAGTATTTAAACCCGTGCAAAGCACGGTTTCTAAAATATTTTCTGCAAATATTGAACATGTTACCAAAATAAAAGTATTCTGTTTTAGATATGAATTATGAAGTATAGGGGTGCTATTTGCTTTTTTTTATTATTCGTTCAGATATTCGATCAAGTTTGATTCAATATCATGACTAATAAAAATATTATAAAAGATATTTTGTAATTTATCTTCAACCTCTTGATGCAAGTAAGAGAATAGCATGACTAATAAAGATATTTCAATTCTCCTAACATAGCAGTGCATCAAATCAAAGATCATCGGAACATACCAAGGAAAACAGATTACAAAAGATATATCGTACGTTCAGTTCTCTAAGCTAATGTTAATGTGAAATGAAGAACATAGAAGATTAGACCCCAACCCCAACCCTAGAATTATAATATATATAAAAATAGGAAAAGGATATATATATATATATATATATATATATATATATATATATATATATAGGAAAAGGAAAAGAAAATAAATATAACACTTTCTTTTCATTATTATATCTTAATGCATAAAATTATTTTATAAAATATGAAAATCTTCTTATATAACTGATACATTTCAAACTGAGTTCCAAATTCTATTGAGTTAATAATTGCATGCTTGACTCAAGTTTGTTTAATCTCCACGCAAATTTAGTTAAGAGGATAAAATTGTTAATTTTAATATCATATATAAATAGGAAAAGGAAAAGAAAATTAATATAACACTTTCTTTTCATTATTATTATATCTTAATGCATAAAATTATTTTATAAAATAGGAATTTCTTCTTATATAACTGATCCATTTCAATCTGATTTTCGAATTCTGTCGAGTTAGTAATTCTGGTAGCAGATCAGAATGCAAGCTTGGCTGGCAGATGTGGTTACTTAATTGTTCTATTCTTTATTAGTAGGCGAAGTTGGAGATGTTGGGTTTGACCAGGGGTGACATTTGTTATTCTACTATAGGCTAATTCCAGCGGTGTCTTGAGCAAGTTGCTAGAGAAGGTGTTTATGCAATTGTTGCCTTGCATGTGGCTAAGAGGGACACTTAAAAATCATGCTCTAGGCTCCTTAGATAATAGGCAAGGGAGTCTTGTCCCGGAATTAGCCTTGAGTTTTTGTCAGTTCATTCTTGGAGCTATCTAGGGCTTACGAAGATGAGAGGTGTGACAAGTTAGAACTAAGGTGGAATGTGTCTAGTCTTTCGGTGAGTGCAGTTCAAATCCGTCAAGAAAAATGTATCAACATTAGTTCCTACCTAACTCAACCCTAATCCGACAAGAATATATGTTTGTGTAACGCCAATTTCAAATAATGTATTGAACTACTATGGATCCATTTCGAGTAGAGGCTCAAGCCATAAATATCTTTAAGGATTTGATTTGAATTAGAGAGTGAATGAAGTCAACCAAGGGGTATTTTGAGATTTATGAAGAGTTTTTAATGGATAATGAAGCATAATGCCAATTCGGTAACTAAGTTGAAGTTTGGGATATTATGAGTGGCATTGTAGAGGACTATAAATAGAAGGGTTTTCTTACAAAAGCCTAACACCTCGTTTGGTACATGAGAATGGATAGGAATGGAATGTCCATTTCCACTTCTCATTCATGCTTACCAAACACAAGGTCATTTTCAAAGCTAGAATGCTCATTCTCACTTCTTCTTCATTCCCACAAATATGTGAACGGACATTCCCAATGAGATGGTAAGGAATGGGCATGCTCACTTAAATGGGAACCAAAAAATTAATTAACATTCAAATATGCATGATTCCTTATTAATTATCCCACTTAAATGGGCATGCCCACTTAAATGGGAATACAAAAATTAGAATAACTTTCAAATATGCATGATTCCTTGTTAATTATCTCATACCTAAAGTAAAAAACAATTATAATTCCCACTTTATTCTCTAACCTCATTCAATCAAGAGAATAGTCCATTCCCACATTAATTTCATTTCATTCTCACTTACTTGATTTTCACATACCAAAAGAGACGTAAGTGATGATTTTAATGTGATCAAAAATGAAAGAGAGTGAATTTTAGGATGATGGAGAGTGATAAAGGTGATTTTCTAATGAAGAAGATTAATCTCAAGTGTTGAAGCATCCCTAGAATCAGATTAAACTCTCCAAGTCCATATCATAGAGATAACTAGATCTAATTCCTTCATTCTATTTCAATTTATGTACAAAGCTCATACATTTTCCTATTAAAGACCTAACACAATACCTATACCCTCACGATCCCTCCCTAGCCATAGATCCATCCCCTTTCTTCATCACAGGTGACATGCCATTTATTTTTGTACAACAAGAAAGTGAGTTAGCACTAGATTTGTTATGCTCGATGGGAAAAATCAGAAAATAGGTTCCAATGGAGAAAGTGTTGAGCTAGAAACAAGACTCCACTAAATTGTGGTATGTTGAGCTAGCCTCACTGAGGTCGTCCTCTTTACCTAAAAAGATACTTGAGGGGGCCTGCATACACAAAAAGTACATTGGTTGGGTAGTGGTGGGGCTGAGACCTAACTAAAGCCCTTTGAATCTCAAGCCAGTTGAGATTGTAAAAGAAAGGAACATGCTATAATGAAAGGAGCTTTGGACAAAGAATGTAGGTGAGAAAGTTTAGTGAATTATCTTGTTGATGTTAGCTATCAAACAAGAGGTTAATTATGGAGTTGTATATTAGGGTTCCTTAATCTTTCTTAGACAGTTGGTTGTTAAGTCGACAATCCATTCCTGCATATAAATAGCACATGAGGGGATCGAAGTTGGAATTTCCAGTGATTCCTCCGATGATGAAGTCAGTCAAGTGATTGAGTGGAGAAGACATAGGGTTAAAATCTGTTCAGTAGCTAGAGATAGCTTACCCATGTGTAGCAGAGAGTGTCTTTATTTAAAGCAGGTCCAGAGGGCAGTTATGTAACTTTAGCCCAATCCAAGTTGGCAACTTAGTCGGTAGATACTTTATAGGTATTGACTGTAAAGAAGATGAGTCACCTATGTGTTTAATGTGATGGTGATGAGGAATGAATAGTGTTGATGAAGTTTGATGAGTCATAAAGACTTTCGAGGCTGAAGTAATGATGGCTCTGATCGAGCATTCAATGTGATGGTGATCGATTGTCGACAGGGGAGTCAAGGACAAATCTCCTCTCAACTCGGCTCTATGAGAGGGTCAACAGATAACGCCTTAGAAAGGGTAGGGTTGATGTTCCTCGAGTCATCTTGCCTAGGCTGGAGTCGATGTGATGGTTCGCTAGAATGGACACGTGTTAACTCCTAGGGGAGGATTAACACTTAGTCATTTCTGTGTAGTGATATTAACCCCTTTCACTTGGACTTGGGTGGCCAAATATGAGTGAAATGAATTGTTGACTACTGGGATTTTGAGACGCATTTAAGAGGATAACTAAGGGGTCGCATCTGACGTGACGCTTTAACATCACGGGAGATCATGTGTTGGCGTCGCCTTGTTCTTCAAGCTCAGAATGCATGCCAATTAGAGGGGGAACTCTAGTTTCGAAGCGGTCCTTCGAATTCTGGGTTGATCTCAGCCGTCCATCAATGATCAGGTCGACCGTTGTGATCACGCCACGTGTCGGCCTCCACGCCTATATATATCTCTGCTCTTCAGAAGGGTTAGCTTTACTTTTAGAACCTTAGAACTCTCAGACGCTTGAGTGATTTTCAATCATCTTCTATGCATCTTTCAGTGATCTCTTTTACTTAAAACTTAAAATTCACAAATGGCTTCCTCTCTGCTACTGTTGTTGTTGCCCCTAACAAGGCTAGGATTAGTCTACTGCGAAAGTTTCACTCAAAGATGCACTCCATGGAGCTCGAGGGTTACTACAACCTCTTCGATATCCCCCATGAGTTCACACTATCAGCACTGGAGAAGATTCAGGCGGTGTATGACCACAACAGTGTCATTGCTCTAGTGTACATTAGGCATTTGAAGTATGGCCTCTGCTTCCCGCTCCACCCGTTTCTTCACCACACCTTCAAGGCTCTAGGGGTCTCATCTTCTCAGATTAAACCGAACTCCATTGCCACACTAGTAGGGTTTGTGGTGATCTACCACTGATAGGGGATAAATAATAATCAAAGTTGCAAACACACAACTATCAAGTTATAATATAAAAGATTGTCGAATCCCACGAGGAAGGTGTTGTAAGAATTAATCAACATTGATTCTTAAAGTGTGCGTGTGACAATTAGGAGTGATTAAAATGGTTGTGGAGAGATAAAGAGAGTGGTTGTGATTATATGCAAATGAAAACAAAACGAGATTAAGAGTGGAGAAAGAAGGATGAAGAAAATAAAGGGAAATAAAATCAAGAAGCAAATAAGAGAAACCCCAAGAGATGATTCAATTAGAGATATGAGAAATCTAGAATTGAATCTACTAGCCAATTTCACTTATAGATTATGATCTTTTTATCACATTCTATTTCAGATTTATTAAGTATAGACTATCAAACCACTTAAGCAAAGCATAACCTATCAAATTATCATCTAAGTAAAATTAGCATTCATGAAAAGAATAATAACCAGATAATAATTCTAGAATTCATAGGCATAACCTATCAAACTACTCAAGATAAGCATAGATTATCAATTTCTTCTTCTACCAATTAGTTATCTAGTTGATTATCCTAAATTATTTTAAGCACAAGAGATAATTCACAAATTATAAAAGAAATCAAGCTAGTTTCATACAATTCTAGAATTTCTACAAGAATGAGCTCCACATCTTAGAAAATAAAAATAAGAAATAAAATCTATACTAGAGAGAATGAAAATAAAAGAAAAAATAAAAAATAATTCCTAAGAGGGTTCTAACCTCTTGGAGAATAGAATGAATAAAATCTAATTACAAAGAGGGAAATAAGAACAAAGAAGTAAAGATCTAAACTATAAATATAAAAATAAATCTAACTAAGTTGCAAAATGAAAAGAATATAAAAGAAAATCTAAATTATGCAAGAAAATTAAATATATACTACAAAATAAAAGTGCAAGAAAATAATGTAAAAATAAAGACATGAATGTAGATCTACTCTACAAGGCATCAATATAAATCTAAACTAGTAATACAAGAAGAAAAGGAATTACTACAATATGCATAGGAAAATAAAAGATAAAAGGAAAATTTTACATTACAAGAGTGTTCTAGCCTCTTGAAAGCAAACCTTTATCTTCATCTTCATCATTAAATAAACAGAAGAAAAGAAAAATATGAAGTAGGTGAAAAAAATTCTTTTATTAATTAAAATAAAATTACAATTTTTAGAAGGTCTTCTCAATTAAAAGTAACCCTCCTCTCGAAATAGAGTTTTTGCGTTCAGCCTGGCTTTCGTGAGGCTCGTGCTTGGGCACATAAACACGAGGCTCGCGTTCTAAAATAGAAACGCAGAGCTTAGGGTTGCGTTGAGGTTCACAAACACGAAGCTCACGTTGGTTGGTTGATCGGCTTTCTCAGAGCTGTGCTCGTTGTAGGGATCTTCTCCTTCATCGGGCAACGTTCTTCTTAGCCTGATTTGAGGCTTTTGCAGCGACGTTACTATCTTTATTGATCAGGTTAGTCCCTACAACAGGAGGAACCTTGGTCTCCGTAGAGACTTTGCAGATCTTGCGCATAGCCTATGGGCTAAGGGATCCGGTAGATAGGAATTCCTCATATTTGGCTTGATCGAACTCAATAATAAGAGTTTCGACAGTTGTTCCGGGCGAACTTGGTGTTGGATTGCGCCACTACTTCTTCAACTGCAAAAAATAATCCCCAGCGGAGTCGCCATCTTTTGTTTGTAGGAAAATTGTGAGAAAATTGAGATTAAAATTTGTATTAATCTCCCTAACTAACTTAGGAAAAAAATAAATACAGTCTCTCGATGTAACCTCTCTGACTTAGAAAAAAATTACAATTTCTCTTATCGGTTTCCCGATTTATAAAAGAGAGAAGGGATCGACGGAGATCCTTCCCTTTCTTTAAACCTAGGTTCTTCTTGGTAGCGATGAGAGTTTGAATCTTGTATCCCGTTGACGATCTGAACATTCAATATTAGTCTATTCCTCTTGACGTGACGTCAGAAAGAACTTGCGAGGCAAGTTTAGAACTCTAGAAGAGTTAAGAGCTCTGAATGAGTTTAAGAACTTTATAAAAGAGTTAATTTTAGAAAGCAAAATGATCCTTTTAATCAAAATCAGATAATAACTGATATTCAGTTCTTTAACCGAAACTCGGTTCAAAAGCCAAGGCCGAATAGCTCCAAAGCTTCAACAAAAAGCCTTCACAAAATACTCCAAGGGTTCCCTAAGATTGCCCCCCCCCCCTTTCCAGCTGTGAAACCGGGTATTTATAGGAGTTAATGGGTGTAACCGACCCCTTAAATTGCTCCTTAATGGGTGGTTAATCTCCCCATTAAATGGGTGTAACCGACCCGCTTAAATTGATCCTTAATAGGGGATTAATGGCCCTATTAAATGGGTGTAACTAACTCCTTAAATCACTCATGATGAGGGTTTATGGGGTATAACCGCCCCCATAAATCTATCCATAATGGAGGCTTAATTGCCTCATTAAATGAAAAACCGTTCAAGTGATTTGAAACTGTCAAACGTGATGTCCGCGTTCTAGCTTCAAAACGCGAGGGTGAACCTGACGTTTGGCTATTGAAACGTGGGGATGTGACCTCCGCATTTTGTTGTTGAAATACGAGAATGACCTCCGCATTTTATTGTTGAAACGTTGGAATGACCTCCGCATTTTATTGTTGAAACGTAGGAATGACCTCCGCATTTTGATTTAAAAAACACGATAATGACCTCCGTGTTTTGTTGTTGAAACACAGGAATGACCTTCGTGTTTTGTTGTTGAAATGCGAGAATCACGTTTAGGCTGAAGAGATCGTTAGTTGTAATCTCTTTTCTCAAGTTCTGTAATGACCATCAGCTTGTAATCTTTATATTTGGTTCTTGAAGAAATGAAGATTCTGGAGCCCACCATCTTTCTTCTCCATCTTCACACTGATGAGGATCAGCTATCTGTAGTGATTTTTAAACATTCTACAATACTAGCAATAACATCCAAAACATCATAGTATATAAGTACATGCTAAAAATAAAAGTCAAATACTAGGTGAAAGAACACGAAAAGTTCCCTCACTGCTCATCACTAGACTAATCGTCATTCGCATCATCCTCATTACCCTCATCATCAATACCTGTAACATCCACGTCCTCATCTTCTCCCTCCTCTATATATCACTACTGTAAATATCCTCCCCATCCTCTGTACGTGAAGCAGGCTGACAATGTGGTGGTGCTGGTAGTGGGTCCTGTTGTGATGGAGGAGGGGATGGAGGCTGATAAAATGGAGGAACCGTAGATCTTGGTCGCATCTCATGAAGAGCTGAAGCTATATAGTGCTGATACTGCTAAAACTAGTACATCTTAAGATGAGCCTGATCGGATCGGTACTGAGTATGAAATTGGTGGAACCTTGTCTCGAGGCCATAGAGATGATCACTAAGCATCTTGGGTGTTCACTCTATCGGTACAGCACTAGGTGGAAGAGGTGGTGTAGCAGGGGTCAGCTGAGCAGGTGCTGGTGTATGTGAAGAAGTGGACACATCTGGTCCTTTTCCCCAGGCGACAATACTCTTCTCTACTATGTTAGAGGTCAATGGTTCTCTCTCTCTGCCACAAGATTTTCTGTAGCATAAACTAGTACACCTAGTGACTCACAGATCTGAGTGATAAGAGATAGATAGATTCTGAACTTTTTGCCTGTACTGCTGACTCAGAGACTCCTTGGCACTGGTCCCCATATCTGCTAGCATCCTAAAGATAATGTCCGCTACATGGAAGTGCTGACCGGTGGTAATCCAATACAGGAGGACAAGGCCACGGTTGGTGAGCGAGGACGAGGTCATGGTTGGTGTGCAAGGACTAGGAGGAGCTCAGATATAAGTGAAACTTAAGAAAGAGGTTCAGCAAAATGAACTCTTTCTTAAGTAAGCCGGAGTTTAGGGTGCCACCCCTCGGTACTGTCATAAAAAGTACTCCACTATCTCATTGTATCTATCAGAGGCTATCCCTAATTTAGTAGAAACTTGGAAGAAATCTGGGCCACCTCTAGGTGGTCTAGGAAGCCCTAAACTCTTCTGAATGAATTTAGGTGTGATAGTGATCGATATTTTTGTGATAACAACTGTGGTTGAATCCTCTCCTAATCTGCCCCAAGTAGCGTAAAAATTTTGGACTAGTGTAGTGTTGGCCAACTTGGCTTTCCTAACCATCATAGACTCAATGCCAGCTGTTGTGAATAATGTGATAATGGGCTGATACTCAAAAAGTTTATCCAAGTTGAATCCTCTTTTAAAATGGATTGTCAGAGAAGCAAAAGAGAGAGAAGATTCAACAGTCCATTGATGTTTTCTGGAAGCCATTTATCTTAAGCAAAAGAGAAGATGTTAATTGAGGCAATGAGGGTCAAATTTGTAATAATTTGTAAGTCATGGGGTTCAAATTGCAAATTCTATATTTTGTGGCCATCAATCGGTTGGCCAACCGATGGGTTCGTCACTGAGGCAAGCCAGTAGGTGGATTTTCACACCGATTTCTTATACAAACTTTGTTCAAATTGTTTATAACAGCATTACTATCATTTCCAGCAAGTTCTCACATGAATTACACCAAAAAAATGAGAAAGTTTGTAGTAAATTGAGAAGTTAGGGTTTCGAGTTTATACCTTGAATTTGGTGTGAATTGAGTGCAAAATCGTTGCAAGAAGGTGTTGGATCTGACCCTAATCCTTTGTTTTCACGTGAGAGACAAAAATCAATGAAGAAAATGGGTTTGTAGAGAGAATGAGAGAGAAGAAGAGAAGGGTTTTGTGGGTTTTTTTTTACTCCAACTGGTTGGCCAACCGATATATATATATATGGGCTAAACAAAATGAAGATTTTTTTCTATTTCTTTTTTTACAAATAGTGTGGTTCATGAAGAACCAACAACACCTCCTCTTCTCCGAGTGTAAAAAATTCTAAAAATGGTTTTAAACGTTGACCAATAACCTTGAAAATATGACCATTTTAAGGATTTTTAATCTCGATAGCCCCATGTGAGAAAAGTTGATTAACAATATACAGACACATCCATCTTAATTTCAATTTTTCGGGAAAAAGATGCAATTTTGAGTTGTAAAGTAAAACCTTTTATCTCAGTGTGAAATTCTTCCGTAAATGCTAATTCTGCCATAGCGTCTAATGCCACTCCTAGTTTGAATCAAGAACAACAATTGGCTATGGATATGATGGAGCGAGAAGGTCTTCTCCAACAAATGGAAGCTCAAAGAAAAACTTTAGAAGAGTGAATTGAGCTATTGGAAAAGATGCTCATGTAGGTGTCAAAAACTACTTATGGGTTCCTGCACGTAGCTCGAGACAGAAAGAAGACGATGAACGTCATTATTTGAGTCGAAGAGGATTATCTGACATTGACAAGCAAATGAAGCAAGTCGACGAAGCGTACAAGTCAACGGGACGACAGAATAGCGAAGAAACGATCCAATCGGGAATTACGTTTCACTCACGAAACGTGAAGCGCCACTCATGTCTTGGCTATTCCACATATGATTCACCCATGGAAGGTTGTAGATCTCTTCTTTGGCTTTCCGACCCATCTTGAATCATCATGCTGAGATCTGACAGAGGAATTATGGCGAAAATAGTCAAAAGGGGGAAAACGACGTCTCGACTAAGGCCAAGACACGTTTGTTTCTTGGCCAGGGCCGAGATAGTCTAGGCCTGGCCTGAACTATCTCGACCTGTCCTAGACTATCCCAACCTACTTCAGGCTATCCCGACCTTCCCCAGGACTATCTCGACCTGCCCGGGACTATCCCGATCCCGAAAAAAGCCATTTTATCCCGTTTTCTCGCTGTTAACTCCCCCGATTTTAATCCAGAGCCTCCCTAACTTATTTGAGGTTATCTATAAACATCGTTAAGTAGTTACAACTAAGGATAAGATCAAATTGTTTGTTCTTATCCGAAAAAGGTCTTTTGAAGCCTATAAATACAACCCTAGGGCCTTCATTTGCACAGATCTGGAATTCTTAAGCCTCGACGAAGCTCTGCTGGATTGAAGAGTGAGGAGCCATGAATTTCAGATAGGAGGAAGAGATCTTGGTGAGTTCTTCAGCATAAAGAAGGAGAGTTTGATAGATCTACAGTCTGGTTCATCCCATTTCCTTAAGATCGTACCTAGCTGCGATTCTCAAGAAGAGTGATTATCTCGCTTTGCCGAGATAGTTACTTTAGTTTCTTGTCTCTTTTGTGAGGCAACAAAATTTATATTGGATCTGATCAGTCGGTGGTCCACGGATAAACCCCGGCACAGGCAAAGACCCCACGTAAACAGCGGGTGATAAACGTCCGTTGTGTGTGCTTTCAGAAAGTTATAATTTTTATTTTATTTGTGTAAGAGAAGTCTTATAAAAGGCTTACTCTTTCGAAGTTGTTGTAAGTCAATAAATAATTGTAATGACTTCCCAAATGAAACCAACTTTCGCCAAAAACACGCTGACGACCATAGTGGGAGCCAACAGCCTTGCTACCGAGGTTGTTGTGTCGCAACCACTGATCAAGATCCCGGTGGATGAAGAGGTCGAATACGAGTTTGACTAGCAAAAGTTCGAGGAGTAAGTCTCCTCCTCCTCCTCCAAATCTTCCTCTCCTACAAGCGTAGGAAGACCACTTCCGTAAAGAAGGTTAATTGGCCTTCAGATCTGAAAACTCAGGGTGATAATCTTCGCCCGATTACTATATTGAAGACTTCTTTCCAGCCTCCAAGGAAGGCGGATCTGACGCTCGTGATAACTCCTCAAAGGTCATGGAGTTGCCCGTCGAAGGTGCACCAGTGCTGACGAAGAGGGCTCGCCAGAGGCGCTGCCAACGTCTTGCCCGCCAATTAGCCAAAGCTTTGGAACAGGTGGACGGACTCTGCTACCAAGCGGATCTAGAGTTTAGAAGGCGCCAAGTGGCTAAACCATCACCACAACAAGCATCAGGATCCTCCTCCCAACTGCCGACTAACAAATCGGTTCGTGTCAAATGAACCCGTTCTACTCTCGAGGAGCGCTTTCAGAAGCGTCGTGCACTTCTTACATATGCCCGGATCCTTGTACAAAAAGCACAAGAGTTACAAAAAGAAGAGGTGGTCAAAGAACCACCAAGATCTAAGCAGTGTGGGTGCCAAAGCCCAAGACAATACCTAAAACTGCACCGAAGACAGTTAAGGCGCCTCTACCTGACAAGAGACCCCGCTCGTGTCTTTCATACAGTTCCACTTCCAAGGCTACTCCCCAACCTTCATCAATTTTTGATTCCGCTTCTATTGCTCCTGCACCTCCGGTGAAGCCCTATGGTAGCGTGGATCTCTCCAAATTCAGAATTCCGTTGAGATTGTCTGGGTCCTCTACACGAAGATCGAGGCAAACTCCTATCAAAGAAAGCTTGGGTCCAACAAACAAATCCCGAGCGACTCTTTAGACTGGGGGCCGTACACGACCTCCCAACAAGACTATTCCTATAACCACCCGCTTGGGGGTGCGTGTAGAAAACCGGGAGCTCGTTAGGGTTTCACCCTTACAAAGGTGTGATTTCAAACGAGTGACTCATGTGAATGCCAAAAAGGAATTATCTAATCAGATAAATACGCGTCCGACAGACGACAACATTATACATGAAAGAACAAGCGAACAGCTGATAGGTTGCTCTGGCTGCAACACCGACGAGTTGTACTATCAAACTAGAGGTGAGTCTCGAAAGAGAAATACCCCAGAAACAGACTCTCACTATCCTTGTGAGAGATTAATCAGGGTAGTACTATCAAAATGTAGTTGTCCTAAGACCGCTCCATGGAGGGTCTCGGTATTCAAAAGGATCTCTACTGAAGTGTCCAAATCTAAACCAAGGCGCTTCCGTAAAAGAGGATCATCTGGTCAGGATGACGAGCTTCCAGAAGTCACCATTAACATGACTGATAAGGGAAAGTCTACTGTAGGTGTAAATTTCTGATTTTCTTGAAAATGGGGGATTTTGTTTGTATTTATAAGAAAGCTTATTACAAACTAAATCAATCTGAATTACAACAGAAGCAGAGGGAAGGCCCTCTTTGTTTAATCGTGTGGACTTTAAGGTAGCTACAGGATGCTTCACTCGGTGCTCGTGCCGAGTTTGCCTCCCTTGGACGATTCGACCGAGGTTGTTGGAGAGCTTCAGTACTCAGTAGAAGCTCAAGGTGAAGGAGTTCGTCTCTTCTGGCTCGCCGACGATCAGGGCTCGGAGCTAGGAGATGGCGCTGTAATGCAAGG
>BQKN01000706.1:61504-74863 GCA_022839385.1 Asparagus kiusianus | reverse complement strand
TTTTTGCGTAAGAAGCTTGGCGCTACCGCGGTGAGGCCATACTTTCGGCGTCTGAACGAAGTGGAGGGGGCTGTTCGGCAGCTGCTCGCTCTTCGCGCGGAAAGTTCCACTCTTGTTGATCTTGCCTCCCGCGAAGTTCGAGTAGCTATGGCAGATCGTGATCGCCGCCTGAATGAGAATATGTCGCTGGAGTTAAAGTTGTCAGCAGAGTTGGAGCAGGCCAAGGCCGAGGATGCACGAGTGGCCCGCGAGCAAGAGACGGCCGATAACCGGTTCTCCCGACTCTCATTCGAAATAGAGAGGCTAAAACAGGTTATAGCTGACGCACAGGCTTCCCTGACCGTTCAAGAGAAGGCTCGTGATCAGGTGGCAAAGGAGTTGGAGGGTATTGAGTCCCGTCGGCAATTGGTCACTGACTCTGTTGAGGAGAAGGATCGAGCTCTCAAGGATGTCAAAGAGGCCATTCAAGACTTAATCTCGCACACAGAGGAAGATCTTCGTTGAGAGGTCTTAAGGAGGCTTGAGCTTCGCCACGCTGAAGAAATTCGTGAGGCAGAGTTGCGATTGAGAGCCTTGTAACTTGCCTTTGATTTCCTGTTTGTAATAGGACCTCCCCCTCTTTTTTTTTGTGAATGGAATTATCCTCTTGTTTTGACTATTACTGCTTGTGTGCATACTATATATACATATATATTCTTGTGCACTAGTCGGCGTTTGGCCGCAGGAGACTTTTATTGGCAGATTTCGGTCAAAACTCACTTCACCTGCAGGCAAATTTTACCCGAGGGCGAATCCGCGGTCGTCATTCTGACCGCGATTTTAGTTGTGGGTGGGCTCCGCTTTTAGCGGGTCGTGTGTTCACCCACGTGTACGTCGGTTACAGAGGCGTGGGTGAGCCGCCTTGCATTAATTATGGCGCGATGGGTCTCCTCGTCCTTCGCGCCCAATCCGGGCCGTTGGTTAGAGATCGTGTCCAGGAACGGCCGAATCTCAGCCGCTCATATAGGATACGGAATATTCGGCCTTCCCTTCAACTGTTTGGACCTGAAGGGTCCAATCGAGCTGTGTATAGCTGCCTAGGGTCGGGGTATTTTAGTACCCTTATCTTCGTCAAGAAAGATCAAAGTTTTCTTGTCGTCTTTTTCAGAGAAGATCCAAGTTTCCCTAGCATCCTCCAGATGGCACCGAGGACGAGGAGCGCTACTTCGAAGAAGAGGAAGGAGGTTTCTTCTTCGGGTGCTGCCGAAGCTGCTACTGCCGAAGGTATGTCCTTAACTCAACCCCCGCTCAGGCACGGATAGGTATTTCTCGCCTAACTCCCCCTTTCATGCCATCGCTGTGCTTCGCAGCCCATGAGGCTGAACCTATTCTGATATCTGATGATGAACCCGAGAGTCCGGCGGCTTCCCCTGCCCATGGCCCCGCTCCGCAGCAAGAAACGGAACCTTGCCTCGAGGTCCCACCCATCGCGATGCTTACCCCAGGTCAAGAGCCTGCTTCCCCTGGTTTCTTGCCTTGGCAGGTTCGCGTCGAGGAGTTTGAGAATGCCGTGAAGCAGGTGATTTCCCTTGTCAATCTTGGCATGGGCAGCTTTGACAGCTTCAGGCAATCTCTCTTGGATCGCGTGGTCGACTTTCAACGATCAGGCGAAAATCGGCTTGCCACCCGTTGCATGCAAGAGCTCCATCTTCTGGAGTCGCGCATGATAGGGCTAGAGACATTGCTACGGGAAGGCCCGGAAGTTTATATGGAGTCTTGCCTGGCTTTTATCAGGCGTCGGGAGGCTCAGGAACAGGAGGTCCGTTCTAAGGAAATTGCTGATTTGGAATCCATTGCCAATTTCTGGGTGTGTCAACAACACTTGTCGGAGGAGGAAATTGTCGACCTCAATCGCACGATAGCTTTCCTACGAGCCGAACTGGGACAAGCGGAGGTGAAGTTGGAAGGGCTTCAATCTGATGTCGTCAATGTCCGCAAGAAAGCTGAGGCGGAGACTTGGCGCCTCTTGGCCTTGCGGGAAAAAGACGCTGCCGCTAGGTCGAGCTCTGAGGAACGAATCAGGAAAGCGGCTGAGGACAAGGCTCGGGAGGACCACGCGAGACGGGTGGCACTGGCCAAAGAAGATCTTTCCACTTTTAGTGTTCTTGACTGAGATTTCAAATCTGTACTTGTGTTTAAGACATTTTACTTGTCTATCTCTCCTTCTTTCTTTAAACTATGCCATGACCCGTGAGGTCATTACTTGTTCAAATGTATTGTTTTAACGAACAATTGGTGCATGCCTTGCTTTTTTTTGAACGTAGCATTATGACTTTCTTAGTTATAAAATCATAACTTTGTTCAAATGTACTGTCTAGAAGCATCTGATGAAGTTTGTGTTTTTCCTTGTCACGTTTCTTTTGGATATAACATCCTTCGATGTTTCTTTGACATGGCCATCAGCGATTTCAGGTGGCACCCCTTGGGCGAAGACTCAACTCGAGTACGGGCCGGTCTAAATGATGGCGAATTCGCTAGGAGAGTCGTATTAAACCGCCGGCGAGTTCGCTTGAAGGTTAACTTCGACTGTTGGCGAACTCGAACTGTAGGCGAAACCCCAGTGTTGGCGGATTCGTGTTGAGGATAACCCTGGACGCTGGCGAGTTTAGAATGCAAGCGGAACTTTCGAAAAGGTCGAGTTTGCGTTGTAGACCCAACTCAGCCTCTGGCGAGCTTAGGTTGTAGGCGAAACCTCGTGCCGCGCGTCTCTTAGCGGGCCCAAATGCTTGCCAGCTAGGGCTTTAAAGACGTGTCAATGCTCATTAATGGCGAAGTGACAGAACGCCTCGCCTCTTGGGCTTCATCCGATCGGTCGGTTCGGGTCTCGAGAAGCATGGCTTTGAATGGCGTTGAGCTCGAAGCGCCGTAGGGCATCTGGGCCGTTCGATTGCTCGAGGGAAGAGATCTCGATCGTTGCATCTTCGGCTATATCTCCCGTACTCGCCATCTTCTCAGTCACGCTCTTTTCTTTTTGAGAAAAATTTGCTAGACAAAAGACCGCTGTCGTAACTTCTGCTCTCATGGCCTCCGACTCTGACCACAGCGCCTCCGAGGAGGTTGGCTCCTCCGCCACCGTCTTCAACGTAGACGCTCCACCCGCTTCTCCGGCGGGTTCAGTCCAGGGGTCCTCCGCTCCGGATCCCGTGGCTCATCCCGCTTTTGTGCCCCTCCACAGGTTGGAGGATTTGGTGCGGGGGATCGCCATATCGATCGGAGTGGGCGACGGGCGGTACTTCGACGCGCTTCCGCTCGTGGAGGCAGGTTTAAGGGAGATCCGGCAAGCGGGCGGTATCTCGCTCGCACGTTAATGCGAGCGGGAGCTCCAGCAGATCGAGGGGTGGGTACCGCCTCGAGGAGCTGGCCTACGAGGATCCCTCCGACGTGCCCCCACCCCTCTCTTTGCGCCTTCTGCTCAAGCGCGAGGAGCGGGCGAAGCAGATCCAGACGAAAGAGGCCGAGCTCCAACGTCTGCGGAAGCGACACCGGGCAGTTCTGGACCGGATGGACGCTTACCTGGACAGGGCCTTCTTCGAGGACGCTGGTTCTCTTCGTGGCGAGGCGAAGCTGCGGGAGCACGAGCACGAGGCGAGGAGGCTCGGCGAGGCCGCCAGAGCGGTGGAGAGGGCGCTTCATCTTCTTCACCAGGAGGAAGAGGACAGCAAGGCGGACTTAGTCAGGCGGCAGCAGAAGCAGAAGGAGAAGGCGAGGATCCGACGTGAGGCGGATCACGCGAAAGCCAAGGCTAAGATTGGCTCCTTCAGCTTGTTGAAGTTTTTGTAATGCCCTGCCTGTTAAAGTCTGTCCTTCTGTTTTTTTTTGTAATCTGGTTGATGATGGTTGCACCACAACCTTGAACATTATGTGCGTAACTTTGGCCAGTAATGGCTTTGGGTTTTGGTCATTTTTCGCCTTGCATGCACTTATTTCACTCTTTTTTTTATGTGGATGCTTGGCTTGCTTTATTCGAGCTCTTTTTTGGCTGTCTGTGGCGTGAGGTCGGGTCAGACCTGCCCTTCACTTGCAGCTTTGGTAGGACTAAGAGGGCAACAATTAGCCCTAAATCAGGGGTGGTTGCTCGTGCGTGCGACCCCTTGACGTCCTCCACACTTAACTTGCTAGTTCAGTGGGTTGACGTTCGGAGGCATTGTCGGGTGTGACGCCCATCAAGCCGCCCTTGATAGCTGTCATCGCCTGTGAGGGTGATGACGGCGGTGATAATCGAGTCGTTCAGGGATGTAGGAATATAACGAACGATCGTTGTAGGAGCCGTCGCGTGGTGGGCTGCTACCCATCAGTCACCCTAAAGGAATATTAGGATAGCTGGAATAGGTCGAATAGTTCAGGGACGTAGGAGTGTGACTATCGACCAAAGCAATAACACATCGCGTGGTAGGTTATCACTTAGGCTATGCGATTCGTAGGAATAGCGGCGCCAGTCATCGGAGGTAATCATTAACTTGATGAAGCTTTGTTGTGATCGGAGCAACTATGGGGCCTTACCATCTCGTTGAGGGAGATTGATAAGTCGGTTCGGTTAGAGGTGACAGTTAACATAACCGAGTTGTTTGCCGCGATATGAGCGACTTTGTTAAATTCGCCATCCTGTTGGGGAGGATTGGTGAATTGACTTTCGCTAGCGGTTTGGTATCAATCTGGCAACGGGGGTTTATTGCAATTTGAGCAACTCTACGTTCGCCGTGCTGTGAGCGACTTTGGTAGATCCGTCATCTCATTGGGGGAGGTTGGCGAATCGAACTCTGAGTCTGCCGCGATATGAACGACTTTATTGGATTCGCCCTCTTATTGGGGAAGATCGGCGAATTAAACTCTGACCGAGACCCTTTGTCAGAGCGAGTAAGATAGGGACAGTTTAGCCTCGTGTACCAGTTGGAGGGGGCGAGGGCCAGTTTAGACTCATGCACTTGTGGGAGTTGGCAAAAAAGAACTAAGGGTAGTACTTCTTCAAATATTTGCCGTTGATAGGCATCATGATCCTGTCGCCGCTTGGCTTGACAAGGCGGTAAGCTCCATTCGAATAGACTGTTTCTATTACGAATGGCCCTTCCCATTTAGATTGAAATTTGCCTTTCTTCTTAGAGGTGAGGATCATCGGTCTGCGAACGGCGAGTACCAGTTCTCCCTCCTTGAAGGCCCTACGCTTGACTTTTTTGTCGAACGCTTTGGCCATTCGGGCTTGATAGAACTCAATGTGTTGTTGAGCCTCTAGCCGTTTGTCGTCCAATGCTTCGAGCTCGGCGAGTCGTTGTCGGTGGTTGTCTTCCACCGTCATTGCCGTTGCCAAGGCGACGCGGAGGGACGGGATCTGAATTTCTAGTGGCAATACGGCCTCACAGCCGTATACTAATGAATAGGGCGTGTGGCCAGTCGGTGTGCGAACCGTTGTGCGATACGCCCACAAGCTTTCGCCAAGTTTTTCGTTCCAGTCGCGTTTGCTGGTGGAGGTTAACTTGGTCAAGATTTTGATGATTGTTTTGTTGAAGGCCTCGGCCAAGCCATTTGCTGATGGGTTATAAGCCGTGGAGGAGAGGTTCTGTATCCGGAACTTGTCGCAGAACCTGGTGAATGCATGGCTGACAAATTGCGTACCATTGTCATGAATGATACGTCGGGGTACGTCGTATCGGTAGACGACATAGTGTTTGATGAACTTAATTATGTCGTTAGTCTTGACTTCTCTCAAGGGGATGGCCTCTGCCCATTTAGAAAAGTAGTCAGTGATCGCGAGGATGAAGCGATGACCTTTCGCTGACGGCGGGGATATTAGGCCAACTATGTCCATTCCCCATGCTTCGAAGGGCCAGGAAGCCTTTGTCGGGTGTAGGTCCTCTGGCGGCTGATGCATGTAGTTGGCGTGGACTTGGCATTCATGGCAGCGCTTCGCGTAGACGACCGCGTCGTGAACCATCCCAGGCCAGAAATAGCCTATCCTTCATAGGCGATCCCAAAGTTTGGGTCCGGGCTGATGGGCCCCGCAAATACCGCCGTGGGCCTCACGCAGAGCCTCCTGTGCCTCCGCTTTTGAAAGGCATCGGAGCAACAAGCCGTCGTACGACTTTCGATACAACGTCTTGGTGGTTGAATCATAGTAGAATCTCATAGCACGTCTCCGAACAAATTCCCGCTCCTTGGCATCTTCAGGCAACACGCCATATAGGACGTAATCGATGATCGGGAGGCACCAATCCTCAGCGCTAGGCTGATCTGTGGCTTGATGGGTGGCGTTTGCTTCTGGAGCGTCTTTCGATCGAAAGAGCCTCCTGCTCGCCACCGTGACCCATTGGGTTGTCCCTAACGGTTGAGCTAGGTTGGCCGCCAAAGAGGCAAGCGCGTCCACGTGTGTGTTCTTGGATCGCAACACGTGCTCAATGCAGAAACTCTCGAACGACTCCACCAGCTTGATAGCTGCTTTGTGGAGTGGGATCAGGTCATCATTCCTAACCTCATATTCGCCGGTCATCTGCTTGACGATGAGCTGGGAGTCGCCGTAGGCCTCTAGATGTCGTATCCCTAGCTCTTTCGCTAGCTCGAGTCCGATGAGTAACGCATTGTACTCGGCCACGTTATTGGTGCACGGCTCTGTCAGAGAGAAGGCTCGGGGCAGCACGTGGTTATGCGGAGAAGTGAGGACTACCCCCACTCCTGCAACAATAGAGCCATCCGGGGCTGCGCGAGACGCACCATCGAAGAACATCTGCCACAACTCTGGTAATGAAGTTACGTTGGCTTCGGGCGGTTCATCTGGCAAGTCTTCAAATAAGTCGGTCTTTGACCCCAGTGGGTGACTAGCCATGAGATCGCAGATGGCCTGTCCCTTGACGGACTTTTGGGGCATGAAGTGGATATCATACTGAGAGAGGAGGAGAGCCCACCTAGCCAGGCGCCAGTTCAACGCGGCGGGTTGTGTCATGAAGACCCGAATAGGGTTTATCCGGGAGATGACATGGATTGTCTGGCCGACCAGGTAGTGTCGCATCTTTTGGACGGCAAATACCAGTGCCAAACATTCTTTTTCGACCATCGGGTACCGTTGTTCAGCCCCTTGTAGGGTCCTACTCAGGTAGTAGATGCCCTGCTCATGGCCCGCCTCATTATTTTGTGCCAAGAGAGCACCCAGAGAATGCTCCATGGCCCGGATATAGATGAGGAACGGTCTTCCTGAAATTGGCGCAGCGAGGACTGGCGGATTCGAAAGGTAAGCCTTGATGTCCTCAAAGGCCTTTTGGCAAGACTCGTCCCATACGAAGGAAGTGTCTTTCTTCATAAGCTTAGAGAATGGCTGGCACTTGCCCGAAAGGTTTGAGATGAACCTTCGGACGTAAGCCAATCGTCCTTGAAGACCTCTTAATTCTTTAAGATTTCTGGGCGGCTGGAGCTCTTGGATGGCTCGCACCTTGTCTGGATCGATTCGGATCCCTTTCGTCGTGACGACGAAGCCGAGGAATTTACCACTAGACATCCCTAGGAATTATTTCGTGGGATTCATCTTGAGTTGGTGAGTCCTCATGAGTTCGAACATCGTCCTCAAGTCCTGGAGGTGGTCGTCTTTGCGGCGACTCTTTACGACTAGGTCGTCTACGTAGCACTCCACCGTCTTCCGCAGGTGCTCTCGAAAGATCATGCTCATGGCGCGTTGGTAGGTTGCGCCAGCATTCTTGAGCCCGAAGGGCATGACCGTGTAGCAGTACACCCCCATAGGAGTTCTGAACGAAGTGTGTTTCTCGTCCTCGGGGTGCATTTTGATCTGATTGTACCCTGAGAAACCGTCCATGAAGGACATCCTCTCGAATCCGCACGTGTTGTCAATGATGACATCCGTGATGGGCAAGGGAAATTCATCCTTTGGGCACGTGGCGTTGAGGTCCCTGAAGTCAATGCAGATGCGGATTTTACCATTTTTCTTCAAGACCGGAATAATGTTTGCCACCCAGTCAGGGTGCTGTTCCTCTCTGATGAAGCCGGATTCAATGAGCTTCTTTACTTCAGTCTTAATCGCCTCCATAATCTGAGGGCGAAAGCGTCTCTGCTGTTGTTTGACTGGTTTGGCGTCTGAGCTGATGTTGAGGCGATGTGTGGCGATCCGTGGATCCAAGCCAGGCATGTCCTCGTAATTCCACGCGAAGACGTCGATGTATTCCCGTATGAGGGTGATGAGATCCTCTTTTTCTTAAGGAGGCAGACTGCCGCTGATGAATATGGGCTTGGGATTCGCCTCAGTGCCCATGTTCACCTGGAGGACTTCATCTTCAGTTGGTGGTTCCCGTTGCTCAAAGCGACTACTCCATTGGGCGTTAACGTGGCGATCCCATGTCTCATCATAAAGTGGAAGTTGTCCATCCTCTGCCATCTCGACGGGATCCATTGTAGCCATGTTGACTGTAAGGCCATCGAACAGATCCCTCACGCTGACATCCGAGTCCCACGCCGAGGTCACTGACGATCGATCTCCTGAGCACACGTAGTCGGAGTCCTCGTTGACGTAACAGCACAGGTCTGATGAGGAAGAGGAGTAGCCTAAGCCTCTCCGAGTCTTGTTGAAGTAGTTTGAGGGCTTACCCTTGGGCACGTGGGCAGGTCGGATGACCGTTTTGCACCCTCGGCCGTAATTCAGGCCCTCTAAACACGCGAGATCATACCCCATGTCGCTCATCATGCGTTTGGCAACTTGGCTGTATTGCGAAAACTGAGGCGCTGGGTCCTCGTCTTCCGACTCGTCCCACATGGTGTGTAGGGGACTATCGATTCGGCCGAAAATAATTTTTTGGTATTTATCTCGGGCTGGCACAACAAATACAGCTCGCGACGAGTCGATCGGCCGTCTCCTCGCGACGTACGACGAGCATACCGGCATGTGCAGGGAGGGATCGCCGCGGAGTTTTGTCCACGAGTCATTGGGTTCATCATCCTCAGACGTAGAACAAGACGACACATAAGCAAAGTTAGACTTTTCATTCATGACAATCTTCCCCGCCTGAACGGCGTTGGTTACATGATGATTCTCATAACCGATTACAATTGACTCGAAGTCGTTTAGTATTAGGTTATCGCCGTACTCAGGTTCGCTATCCGCCTCGTTGCCGCTTTCTGGCTCCTCAACTGGCGGTTCGACGGGGTCTTGATACAGCAGAGAGTCTGTGAAGTAATTCTCGACGCCTGTGAAGGGTTGTTTGTCGGCCACTACTATTTTCACTCGTTCGTAGTCGTCCACGTACTTCAAGCATTGGTGAAGGGTGGATAGGACTATCCGATTGCCATGGATCCATGGGCGCCCTAAGAGCACGTTGTAGGAAGGCTCGGCATCGATGACGTAGCAGGTCACCTCCGTCTTCATGTCGCCTATTCGGCATTTCAGGCGGATTTTACCCAATGGCCGCGTCCCCGTAGCGTTGAAGCCAAAAATGATCGTGGTGGTCGAGGACAAGCGCTTCGGCGGTATTCCCAAGTGCTTGATCAATTTCAGGGGTACGATGCTCAACGCAGAACCCGGGTCGACTTGGATTCGGTCCACTTTCGCCGATCCGACGTATCCCGTGAAGTACAGTGGTCGGTCGTGGGACGTGCTTTTGATGAGCATATCCTTAGGAGTGAAGGTGATGCACGGGACTCGTCTGTCTGAGACCTGGCAACAATTCGCACATTCTTGTTCCGCCTCCGTCTCTTTCGAGAAATGGATCGAGAATGCCTCTGAATCCACCAACGCCTCCTGCAGGGCTTCCCGTGTAGACCTGGATAGTCTAAGGAGGTCGTACATGGTAATTCGTGTGGGAATGCTTTTCAGTTGTGCGAGCACGTTGAACCAGAAAGGTTGACGGCTTGAGCTGGGTGCATCTGGATTGGGAGGGGTTGCTGCGGCTGGCCTCGCGGGAGGTCTTGCCGTGTTCTCCGCCCTCGCGGGATATTCCTTCGCGAATTCTTTTCCTGCTCTCGTGGCGAAGACGTTGGTGTCTTCTTCGGAGTCGGTAAGGGTGGATATCGCTGCGCTGTCTCTATCTGGAATGGCGGAGACAACGTTGCAATGTTTTTCCTTGGCCTCTTTCGAAGGCCTTGCAGTCCACTGTTCATCATTGAGGAGGTCTGGGTGGACCCACATTATCTGTCCCGATGGTAGGGTCTGCGGGACCAAGCCCTTCTCTCGCTGGTTGTGAGGATCGTCGTTGGTGATCTTCAAAACCGCCTTAGGGATAGGAACTACCCCGGTCGGCGCTCGGACCTCTGGGAGATTTGTCCCAAAGCTCAAGGTGATCATGTTCGTGGTCACCTGCTTTTGGACCTTCTCCTTCTTCAAGACCCCTGCGTCGTAGAGGGCCTGGAGCTTGTCCTTGAGGACGTAGCATTTGGTCGTGTGGTGACCAAGGAACCTGTGATAAGCACAGTAGGTTGGGTCACTGATTTTGTCTGCCTCTTCCGGCTTCGTGGCTTCTGGTAGTTTGATTCGACCGCTTTTGAGCAGCGTATCGAACGTTGCCACCACCTGGTCTTCTTTGAAGTCATACTGCCGTGTGGGGCGTGGCTCGAACTGCCGGGACTTAGGCCTTGGGGCAGATTTTGGCGTTGGGGTGGAATCGACGGCCATGATCTCCTTTCCTCTCATTCGAGGGGGGTTCTTTGGCGCAGTCGGCTCCGCAGCTCCCTTCTTGGGCTGTGGCTCTTCGGCCTCTAGCCTCTTGATCATGTTCTCTACCTGTTCACCCTGACGCACCAGCTCTTTCCACGTCCGGGTTTCCACCGTGCCTATTTTAGATAGGATGTGGATTGATAGGTTGTTACGACACATCTCAATCAGTGTCGACTCGGAGACTTGGTCCCGGCAGTAGACTGATCGGTTCCGAAATCTCTTTACGAAATCGTTGACTGATTCCGACTTTTGTTGTTTTTCAGCCAGGAGGGTGGCCATCGATACTTCCGTATCGTCGTCAAAGAAGCGGGCCAAAAAGAGTCTTTCGACGTCGGCCCATGATTTGATAGAGCCGGGCTCCAGCTTGCGGAACCATTCAAAGGCCACCCCTTTGAGGGTACCTATGAATGTCGTGTAAGAATGGCATCATTCCCCGTAAGGAACCCAGTCTGGGCCATGAAGTAGTAAATGTGCTGGGAAGGTGAGCCCTTGCCGTCGAATTGCACCAAGCTGATCGGCTTGAACTTCGCCGGGTACGGGACTGTATCCCACTCAATGGGGTAGGGACGAACCACCCCCAGCTTGTTCATGTTTTGCTGAAGCTTCAGCGTGTTAAGCTGGTCCTGGAACTCATCGAACCTCTTGTCACGGGTGCCATCCCCGGTGTACGACGTCCCTAGCGACGTCTTGGAAGAGTAATCGGATTGCGGATTACTGTTATCTTCCGTTTCCGTCGCCGGACGGTGGGGAGGTACCCACTCTCTATCCCCAGTTCGCCGGGGTAAGGGGCGTTGGGCTCTTTTCTTCTTCTTCTTCTTATTCAGAAGTTGCTCCATCATCTCTCGTAGAGAGTCGATAGTCGCCTGCTGTTCTTCTAGCTTTTGAGCCATTGTCTGCTCGTGAGTGAGCTCGGTCATGTGTACCCCCACCGGCGCGCTCTGACCCGAGTGTGAGGTCTGGGACGTGGCTGCCGCTGAATGAACCTCGTCTTCACCGTGGGAGGAGGATGCCAGGGTCGAGTAATCAAACCCGATGCTTACCCCCCTGCGACTACGGGTTCGCTGGTATATGCTGCCCTGTCCGCGCTGGGCGAACCGGCGGTTAGGTCTTAGAACGGAATCCGAATCTGGGGAATCGGAGAGTACCCCTTTACCCTTGTCCGTCATGTTGACTGTGGCGGACGGGAGTTCTAGGTCGTCGGCAGCGCGTCCTTTTTGGTGACGACGCTTTCGACGGGAGGTCCTCTGTCGTGAAGTTTGTCGAGAAAGTCTCTCAAACACCAAAGGCTTCGCCGTTCCTAAGCATTGGCAGTCGGCGAGTACCGTGTGGATGAGCCTTTCGCAATGGCATTAAGGGCTCGCCTCATGCATAGTGCGCTTGCGAGTCAGATATTCTCGAAGATCTCCTGTGGGTGGTTGGTGACAACCCCCAGTATCAGAAGGATCGTTTAGGTGAGTACACGAGAGATCTTTGGATGTACTCTCTGGTGCACGCTGGGTGGAATGATGCGGTGTTGGAGTTAGGCGATCTTGCCTTGACAGGCGAGTTTTTGCATTTGGGCGAACTCCAGCGCGTAGGCGAGCTTCGACCCTTCGTTTGAACGAGCGGGTTTGCGAGGTGTCGCCTGTTTCCTTACCTTTGCGTTTATCCGCCAAAAGATTATGGTGAGGCTCGCCAGCCTTCGAGGATTCGCCTATTCTGATAGGCCCACTTGCCTGGGGTGGTTTGTTCGCGTCAGGGATGTGACCTGAAAAGCAGCCCACTTGAGCGGGTGGTCCCGCCCTCTTTGGTCGGCGCTCCTGATTTGGAGGGCTTTCCGACATTGGGCGAGTCGTCCTCTTGTCTGGCGCTTTTTGGGCCTGTATGGTAATTCAGACCGTTGTGTGAAGCGAAGGTGTGGGTTCCTTGTCCGTCAAACGTCTGCCGTCGCTGTTGGCTAGCTCTTCCAGTGGGGAGAGCATCTGCGCGGGCTGTGGCAGTGTGATTTGTGCTGGAGTGAACCGATGCCTCCTTCGTGACGGGTGTTACCGAGGGTCGTTTGGCGACCCATCTAGTAGACCCTCCCTTCACATTCTCGATCTGGGACTTGGCCTCGAGAGTGTTTAGGGTGGGTTTCCCGTCGAGACTTGGGTAGAGCCTTTTGGCACAGGAGCTTTAACCGTCTGAGGTCGGCCCCTTAGCACAACTCTGTGGCGTTTGCGGGATGCTTCGCTACCGGAAGAGGAGGAAGACAAGTACTCTTCGTACTTGGCCTGGTCAAACTCGATCTCTAGGGACTCCACCGTCATCCCAACAGTAACCTCGTCGAACTGAGCTACCACCATTTCGTTTGAGGAAACAGCTTCTCCCACTGTGGTCGCCATCTTCTGTAGGTGTAAATTTTTGATTTTCCCGAAAATGGGGGATTTTGTTTGTATTTATAAGAAAGCTTATTACAAACTAAATCAATCTGAATTACAACAGAAGCAGAGGGAAGGCCCTCTTTGTTTAATCGTGGGGACTTTAAGGTAGCTACAGGATGCTTCACTCGGTGCTCGTGCCGAGTTTGCCTCCCTTGGACGATTCGACCGAGGTTGTTGGAGAGCTTCAATACTCAGTAGAAGCTCAAGGTGAAGGAGTTCGTCTCTTCTGGCTCGTCGGCGATCAGGGCTCGGAGCTAGGAGATGGCGCTGTAATGCAAGGGTATG
>BQKN01000706.1:30978-46504 GCA_022839385.1 Asparagus kiusianus | reverse complement strand
CAGCAATCTCAACATATAATGGCAAAAATAGGGTACAACTTCGCTCTAAAACAAGGATTAAATTTCAATCAAGGACCAAGAATCCCTCTAATCCCCTTCGTACCAGAAGGAGAGGCCTTCGATTATTATAACCGAACTAAACATAGACTCGGGTACATTTTCCCTGAAGCCAATTCGTAGATAAGACCAGCATTGATGATTTCCTAAATAGCTCTTCAGACAAGTTTAGCTGGGATTCTAACGTTAGCATTGTAGCGATGTTCGGGTGAATTCACAGTTAACATGGTTTCATATAGCTTAACCATGGATCTTGATGAATCCGAAGTGTTTGTAGATCCTGAAGATGATTCCTTGGTGAAACATCTTGGAAAACAATGGGAGTCGTATTTCAAAATTAGCGAACCACCCACCAAAGATAAAGTGATCCAAGCCAACATAGGCGATGAAGCCAATCTCAAACCTTTCTTCATCAGTGAGAGTGAACTCATATAAGTCTCCTTCAAGAGTACATTAATGTCTTCGTCTGGAGTTACAAATACATGCCTGGGTTAGATCCTAATGTGGTCATACATCGCCTTAACATTGAGCCTAATATTAAGCCGGTCAAGTAACAACAACGCCGCTTCAGTCCCAAGTTGATACAATAAATCAAAAAAGAAATCCACAAGCTCATTTAATGTGGATTTATCCATGAAGAATAACATCCGGATTGGTTAACCAATATCGTTGTGGTGATGAAAAAGAATGGCTAAAATCTGGATTTGTATTGACTTTAGGGATCTTAATCTTGCTTGCCCAAAGGACAAATTTCCTCTCCCTATCATGGATGTTATGGTTAACAATACGTGTGGGTTTGAGATGATGTCTTCATGGATGGGTTTTCTGGATACAACCAAATCGAGATGCATCCAAATGATTAGAAGTACACAGCGTTCATGCTCTTCTAAAGCTTCAGAGCATTGAGTTGACTTTGGAACTCATTGAGCCTCTTGTCTCGGGGAGTGCTGCCAGCATTTGACGCTCTTCCTGAAGACTTGGATGAATAATCTGAACGCGATCCGTGATTATCTTCCTCCTCAATTGTGTTAGGAGGAGTAGGCTCCCGCTCTTTGTTTTTCAATGATCTTCGTCGGTTCCACGAATTCCTCTTCTTCTTCTTGTTCAGAAGTTGTCCTATCACTTCCTTGAGTGAATTGATGGTTGCTTTCTCCTCCTCGACTCTTCTGACAATGTCATCAGAGTCGTCCGCCATGTGCACCTTTACATGCTTGCCATAGGCTAAACTTGAGGTCTAAGACGTTGCCGTCACTGGGCATGCCTCATCCTCTTTATCATAGATAGGTGACAAGCGGGCATAATCAAAGGGGATGGCAGCCCCCGGATCTGATGAATCTGAATATCTGGATTTCCCCTTCCCTGTCATGTTGACTGTGGCTGCTGGGAGTTCTAAGTCATCAACAGCTCGCTTTTTTTGACGATTGCATCTCCTACGAGGTGGTCATGACTGTTGGGAAAGCCTCTCGAACATCGATGACCTCAGTGTATCGATACACTGGTAATCAGCAAGTACTGCCTGGATGAGCCTCTCGCAATGGCATTGAGGATCTGCCTCATGAATAGTGCATTTGCGAGTCAGATGATCTCGGAGATCCCCCTTAGGTTGCTAGTGACAACCCCCACCCACATCGTCAGAAAGACCAAACGTACAATCGTGTGTAGAAGGTTCAAAAGAGCTTAAGTGGGGACACTTGGAAAATTCCCCAAGTGTTGGATTTAGGCGAGCTTGCCTTGATAGGCGAGGTTACGTCTTTGGGCGAGCTTCAGCCTTCTGGCAAGCTTCGGGTGCTTGTTCATTCAGGCGAGGTATGCCTGTTTGACTGGTCTTTGCTTCACCTTTTGGGCCAAGGCATGCTTGTGGGCGAGGCTTGGGCATCAGGCCCGCCTGATGGGGTTCGTCTATTTTCTTCAGTTCATCTGACTTGATGAACTCACCTGAACTGGGTGGTTCATTAGATCTGAGCACTTTGTCAATAGAGCGGAACCCGCCTGAGTAAGGGGGCTCGACTGAATTGGGAACATGGCTTGAAAAATAAAGCCCGCCTGATTTGGGGGTTCGTCTGAGTTACTAAGTTCACCGGAATGGGGAACTTTGCTCATGGAGCGAGGCTCATCTAAAATGTTAGGCTCATTTGAAACACCAAGTTCGCTAGTTTTGGGAACTCTACCGACAGAACGGAGCCCGCCTAAGTAGGTAGGCTCACCTAATAGGCTCAGTTCGCCAGAACTGAGAACTTTATGTTCTCGCTTGGCTCTTCTCGGGCCTGAATAGTAATTTAGACCATCATAGGAGATGGGGGCTTGTACTTCTTGGCAGGCGAGAGCCTGTCGTCGCCATCGTTGGGTTCTCTTGGAGAGAGGAGCGTTCATGTTAATGACGAAGGCGTGGTCTATGTCGATACGAACAGTTGTCTCCTCTTGCATTGGGGGCTATGTGGATTGCTTGACAACCCAACGAGTAGTCCCCAAGCAGGTCGCTTGGCCTTTGGCTCGGCCTTGGTTGGTTTGGGGGAGATAGAACCCCCTGCCATAGCTCGGGTAGAGCACTTCACCGTGGTTACCTCAGCCACTTGGGGCTGGGCCACACGCACGAATCTGTGGCGTCTGTCAGATGCATTACAACCAGAGGAGGATGAAGATAAGTACTCCTCGTACTTAGCTTGGACGAATTCAATCACAAGGGATTCGACTGTTGTCCACTCCGCAATTTCATCGAATTGCATCACCACCATTTTAGTTGAAGAAATAGTTACTCTAACTGTGGTCACTATCTTCTGTAGGGAGTAAAATTTGGTTCTTAATGGAGATTTGTATTGATACGAATTGCTTATTACAAATCAAGAATCCAAAAATTATAACATAAGCTAATAGAATGCTCTTCTTGTTTAATGTGGGGTCTTTGGTAGCGATAGGACGCCTCTCTCAAATGCTTGCGTCGAGTTTGCTTCCCTTGGATGATCTGATCGAAACTGCGGTTAAGCTTAGGTACGCAATAGAAAATCTTGTGTGATTGAGTTCGACTACCCAAGCTTGATGAGTATCAAGGCTGAATGCTTAAAGAAGGTTAATATGCAAGAGTTTGCAAAGAGTCAAGAGTCTCAAATCTGAGAGTTCAGATTGAGTCTAATTCAACAATCCAAGCTTTTGGTTGAAAATGTTCAAACAAGCTCCCAAGATGTCCGGCATCTTAAGCCCACAAGACCAGCCAAAGTCTTTGATTGAAGGGTCCTAAAAATGCTCATCCTCCAAGCTTTTTTCAAAAAGCCCCTTTCATGTTGCCAAAGGTGACTTATAAATAGGCAAGGAAAGGTATGGTCAATCACCCATTTAGGGGTGAGGAGCACCATACCCTCTCCCCTATAGCTGTGGGATGTGTCCACTATAGGTGATGAGAGTAATGCTTCATCACTCAGGATATATGACGTGGGTAGGCCCACTCCCACAGGCAAACGACAGCTTGCACTGCTCAGGCAAGGCTGGCAGGCTTACAGGCGAGCTTGAGCGGTGTCTGAATACTCAGGCGAGTTTGTAGGCGAGCTTGGTGAATAGGCGGGACTGGCTGGCGGGCTCCTCAAGCGTTAAGCAAGCTTGAGTCTATAGACGAGCTTTGTTCGTACTAGTGAACTCCCTATAGGCGAGCTTGACTCATACGAGCGAGCGTAGCTTTCAGGCGAGCTCGACTCGTGCGGGCGAGTTAAGAAATCAGGCGAGCTTGACTCGTGCTGGCGAGTAAAAAAAACAGGAGAGCCTGACTTGTGTTGGCAAGTCAAGCAGGTGAGATTGACTCGTGCGGGCGACTCAAGCCATGTTGGCGAACTTTAGCTCGTGTAGGCGAGCAAAGCGTGTTGGCGAGCCAAGTTTGCAGGCAAGCTCTACTTGGCCTCTTGAATGCAAGTGAGCTTGACTTGTGCTAGTAAGTCAAGCAAAGAGGCGAGATTTGCTAGCTTTGAGCACGTATGCGAACTCAAACAGGCGAGATCTGAGTTCTCTTGTGTAAAGCCAATTTTTATTGCCTACACTCTCATAGTCAGGAACTACGCAGAACAAGTGGAGACTACGTTTGAAATTGAGAAAGACAAGCTAGAGTATCAGGAAATCCGTAATAAGAAGCAGAGCTTGGCTAAATGCCCACAGACTGAAGGAGGACCCACAATTGACAAGTCAGCATCGAATCGGCCCGGGAGGTCAGCGATAATAAAATTTTCCTTTCGTTGTGTTCGAGCAAACCAGCCAAACAACTCAGCAGTCTGCCGTGTCAATCATCACTCTAGATATTACAAACTTCACCGTGGATGTTATGAGTGTGGTCAACCCGGGCATTTCAAGAGAGATTGTCTGACTTTAAGGAATCAACCGATAACAGAGCGAGCACCAGAAGTAAACAGCATAGTTCGAGCTAGTGCCTCACAATAATCAAATGCTCCCTAGCAGAAGGCTCAGTCCCACCAGAGTGTACAGCAGAACTAGAGGAACCAAGGAAGAGTTTTCACTCTGACAAGGAAGGATGCACAAGCATCGCCATTTGTCAGGGTTGCCTCCAGACCAGATGTCTTTCCAAAAAATTTGCTAGGATTGCCTCCAGACCGAGAGATAGAGTTTGCCATAGACTTAGTCCTAGGGACCACTCTTATATGTAAAGCCCCTTATAGATTGGCGCCACCTGGGACGAAGGAATTGAAAGAACAACTTCAGGAGTTATTGGATAAAGGATTCATTAGACCCAGCATGTCTCCATAGGGAGCACCAGTCTTAATTGTGAAAAAGAAAGATGAGAGTATGAGACTCTGTATAGATTACAGAGAGTTGAGTAAATTGACAATTAAGAATAAGTATTCACTCCTAAGGATAGATGATCTATTTGATCAGCTTCAAGGAGTTCAATAATTTTACAAAATTGCTTTAAGGTCAGGGTCCTATCAGTTAAAGATTAAGCCTGAGGACGTAGCAAAGATAGCATTTAGGACTCGCTACGGTCACTATGAATTTTTAGTGATACCTTTTGGACTGACTAATACGCCGACTGTATTCATGGATTTGATAAACCGGATATTCAAACAATATTTAAATTTGTGGTGATTTTCATTGATGACATCTTGATCTATTCTAAGAGTTACCAATAGCATAATTAACATGTGAAGATTGTATTGCAAACCGTAAGCACAACTATACGCAAAGTTCAAGAAGTGTGAATTTTGGCTAGAAAATGTGATGTTTTTGGGCCATGTGATCACTAGGGATGGGATATCCATGGATCAAATGAAGGTTGAAGCTATCGTGAACTGGCCGCGTCCCACATCAGTGACTGAGATTCGTAACTTTTTAGGACTAGCAGAATATTATAGAAGATTTGTCAAAGACTTTTCCTAATTAGCAGCCCCTTTAACTTATTTGACTCATAAGAATGCCAAGTATATTTGGTGTGAGAAATGCGAAGAACATTTTCAGGAGTTGAAGAAACGGTTGGTAATTGCTCCCATCCTCACTATCCCTATGAGTTCAGATATGGTTGTGTTTTGATATAGAAAGAGAAGGTGGTGGCTTATTATGCCTCCAGGAAATTGAGGCCTCATGAGAAGAACTACCCCACTCATGATTTGGAATTGGCTGCTGTGATTTTTACCCTGAAGATATATATATGGAGACATTATCTATATAGGGTATCATGTGATATTTTATACAGATCATAAGAACCTAAAGTATATATATACTCAGAAGGAGATTAACATGAGGCAAAGAAGATGGTTGGAATTGCTAAAAGACTATGATGCAAATATCCTTTACCATTCAGGTAAAGCAAATATAGCAGCAGATGCACTCAGTCAGAAGAATTATATTGTGTCAGCTTGTTTGCTAACTAAACAAGTTGAGTTAAGTAAGGAGCTAGAGAGAAAGAGGTTGAAATTAGAAAGTATTCTACCAAAATGAAGATTTATCAGATAAGCCTACAACCAACTCTATTGGACCAAATCAAAGAGCGGCGGAAGGAAGACAAGGAGCTATGTGAGATAAGGAAGAAGGTGGAACAAGGAAAATATTTAGACTTTTAGATTCAAGATGGTGTTTTGAAGATGGGTAATCACCTTTGTGTACCCAATGATGGGGAGCTTAAGGAACAAATATTGAGAGAAGCTGATACGGGTGTATCTTCTCTTCAGAAAAGCGATCCTCATGGGTGCTTGAGGATAGGTGATTCTCATGATATCTTGAGGATAGTGGTGTGAAGCGACACGGCGGAGCACAGGATGGAGCGTGAAGCGAGTCTAAAGAACGAAGAATCAAAGATTTCAATTCTCAGCCTGATGAGTTGACTGACGGGTTGATGAGTTGACTGACGGTTGATGAGTCGACTGACGGGTTGATGAGTTGACTCAAGAAAACGCCTCCAGATAGCAAAATGCTTCTGCTGAGTCGACTCATGAAATCATGAGTCGACTCATGCGGGCCAGCACAATTTGTGCACATTTTGAGTCGACTATGAGTCGACTCATCGAGGTTTCCTGGGCAGACTTGGTTTCTATTTGGAAGGAATCCTAGTTGGGTTTAGTTTTGGTTATTTACTAGATTGCCACCACGTTGTAAACCCTATAAATAGGGACTGTTTAGGGTTCTAAATAGGAGGTTAGAGGCCAAGATATAGATCTAAAGGGTTTTAGGGCTAAGTGAGGTCCTAATCAAAAGAATTAGGGTTTAGATGTGAGGATCTATATAATCTAAATCTAAGAGAATCAGATAGATTCAAAGAGAGATTCTAATCAAGAGAGATTAGGGTTTAGAGAGAATTGAGAGTTTGTTCTCGATTCTAGTGAGATTGTGAGGGAGAGATTATAATCTTTTGTTCTTCATAATCTAGAGAAGGTATTTTCCTTCGCCATATACTGAATTGTGCTTGTGTTTTTGTCATCCTCTTCTCAACCCACCTTTTGGTAATTCCGCGACCAAAGGGTGCTCGTACGGCGACTCATACCAAAAGCTCACCAGACCCTATTCTCTTCATCCGGATAGCACCAAGATGTATCAGAACGTTCGACAAAACTTTTGGTGGAACAGCATGAAGGAGGATATAGCTGAATTCGTGTCAAAGTGTTTAACATGCCAACAGGTAAATATTGAACATCAAAAACCATCATGACTATGACAACCTTTACCCATCCCAGAATGGAAATGGATCACGTCACTATAGATTTTGTTACTGGACTACCCCGCTTAGGAAAAGGAGATGATGCCATATGGGTAGTAGTTGACCGCTTGACCAAGTCAGCATACTTCATATCCTACAAGATGTTGTATACCATGGAAAAGTTTACCACCTTATACATTGAAGAGATCTTGAAGCTCCACGGGATTCCCAAATCCATTATATCAAATCAAGACTCCCGTTTCACCTCAAGATTTTGGAAGAGTTTACATCGAGCTTTAGGGACTGGACTGAAGTTTAGCCCTTCAGCACCTTCTCAGATTAATGAACAATCCTAGAGAATAATACAGAACCTAGAAGACATGTTAAGCGCTTGCACTTTAGATTTTGGAGGCAATTGGGCTACACACTTGCCGCTAGTAGAGTTTGCCTACAACAATAGCTTTCATTCTAGCATTAGCATGGCACCTTACGAAGCCCTATATGGGAGGTGATGCAGATCCCCTATCTGATGGGAAGAGACCACTGATCGTCGACTACTCGGACCTAACATAATCCGAGAGACGACGGAAAAGATCCAAACCATTCGGCAACATATGCAGACAACACAAAGTAGACAGAAGAGCTATGTAGATCAAGGACACAAGGACCTAGAAGTCCAGGTTGACGATCATGTGTTTTTGAAGGCTACACAAATGAAAGTAATATCAAGAGGTCGTGAGAAATGCAAACTCCGTTCGAGATACCTTGGGCCATTCGAATTTTTGGAGAAGATTGGACCTGTAGCCCATAGGCTAGCCTTGCCCCCAGAATTAGAGAAGATTCATAATGTGCTCTACGTCTCCAACATGAAGAAGTACGTACCAGATCCAGAATACATCATTTCGCACCAAGCCTTGCCCCATGCAGGAGGATGTATCTTACGAAGAACGACCGATTCGAGTGCTAGACTTTAAGGAGAAGCAGTTGAGAAACAAGTCCATATTGCTAGTTAAAGGGTTATGGAACAATCGAGGCATTGAGGAGGCAACATGGGAACCAGATTTGAGATGTGAAAAGTATTTCCACCCTTATTTTGAGGGTACGTAAAATTTCAGGGACGAAATTTCCTTAAGGCGGGGAAGTATGTAACATTGCAAATTTTTCCTTCCGATGATCATATACCGTTTCCGATATTGTTCATAAATTAGTAAATTCTTTCCTTCCTTTTATCCCATATAATCTTCTAGTATGAGGATTTTAACTTAGCTAATTCTCATATCATGATCTAGTTAACTAAGTCATAGCATGCATACCAACTTAGCATGTAGACCTAAACCAACCATGCTTTAAACTTTGATTAGAGATAACCCAATTGTTAAATACCTATTTTGAAACTCTCTAATTAACATAATTATTTAATTTGATCAGCCATGTTAGTGGGTGATTTTTTCATAAAACCCTCAACTTTGGCCAAATTTGAAAGATTTCTCTTCACATGGGCTTTTATATAATAGTACACTCCACTGTAGGCGTATAAAACTGCCTATAGGTCCCTTAACACAGCTCGACGACGCCGATCGACAAACAGACCATCAGACGATGTATCCAGACACGACCGTTAGCCCACAAACACCGAAGCCAAACGATACGCAACGAAGCAGACTAACGAGGCTACGAAGCTGACGAATCGCACGCGAACAACGGAATGCATCCATTCACGTGTGGAATCAAGCCAACGGTTCGGGGAGTCAACGAGTCATCCAAACAAGAGCGTGCTCGGATCAATCACGATCAGTTTCGGACTCGAACGCAGAAGTGAATTTACTGCCAAATCGGGTCAATGAATCGAGTCCGAACAAGTCAACCACACAACCGAATCACGGAAAGGACCGGAACCGGACAACGGACACAACGGCGCCACACCCCGGCGACTCGGCCAACGCAGACACCAGCAGGTGGCTCGGCCATGGCCGAGCCACCCATGGGTGGCTCGGTAGCCGAGCCACCCAATGGGGTGGCCGAGCCACCCCATGGGTGGCTCGGTGGCCGAGCCACCTATGGGTGGCCGACCCAGATCTGTGCCAAAGCACAGATCTGAGAGCCTATAAATAGAGGGGCTTGGGTTCATTTTCAGAGGTTGGATTTTGGAGAGGCGAAGCCCTGCTGGATTGGAGACTCAGAACTTAAAAAGATCTCAACTTTGGGACTTTGAGGACTCGCTCATCTAGATCTGGTGCTCGGCGATCGTTAACGCCAAAAAAAGGCAGGTGTTCGAGAGGACCGGATCTCAGATCTATGCAGGCGTACTCCGGATCAAAGCTTGGTCTTTGATCCCGAGGTTTGGGCGATTTGTTCCTTGGTGAACTAATCCCCCCCGGCTATTATTTCCTTAGTGAAATAATACCCGTCGTACTGCGTAGATCCGACTGGATCTAGATCGTGCGGTGGTCAACGGATCAACCCCCGTCGCATGCAAACAACCCACGCAAGCGAGCGACCGCAAAACAGGAGCTCACGATTTGTTCGGCAAATAAGGAAATAAAGTTGTAATCTTTTTTGTTTTCTTTGATTTTCATTGTAACCGGATCTTATAAAAAGACCGGATCTTTGTAACTCAAAAAGCTGTTATTCAAGATAGCAATGGAATCAACAATGAAGAAAGCAACGGTTTTCCACGCGAACAATCTGGCGACCACAGTGGGAGCCACCGATCTCGCTGCCGAGATCGTTGCGTCGCAGCCGCGGATCCCGATCCCGGTCGTGGAGGAGGTTGAATACGAGTTCGACCAGCAGAAGTTCGAGGAGTACTTGTCATCCTCGTCCGGATCAACCTCCCCCGCAAGTCCAAGAAGTTCTCCGCTAGGAGAAAAGCTCGTTGGTATGAAGATGTTGAAAACACCAACGAAGATCTCGCCCCGTTGGATGCCAAAGTTGCATTGGGTGAGATCCCTCCAATTTCCAACCAGGTCAAGCCGATTCCTGCCAATTCCTCCGTCACCAAAGGAGTGGTGACTCTCTCGAAGAGAGCCCGCCAAAGGCGAGGCCAACGCTTGGCCCGAGAATTCGCGAAGGCAATGGAATCCACGGATGGAATCCGCCATAACGCGAGTCCGAAGAACAAGAGAGGCAAACAGCCTCAACAACCGATGAATGGCAGCTCCTCCAAGCCGCCAACGAACGAATGGATCCGTGTCAAACGGAATCGTTCGACACTTAAGGAGCGCATTCACAAGCGCCGCGCACTATCAGCGTAGGCACGGGCTCAAGTCCAAGAGGCCCATAGAAGACTGCAGAAGGAGGTGACAAAGAAACCACCACCAACCCGCCAAGTATGGAGGCCGAAATCTGAAGCGGCGATTCAGGCTAAGGCACAATCGTTACAGCCTTCGAAGCAGGTTCAACCTCCGGCGATCCAACTCAAATCGCCGATAATCCCCATAGATGCTTCGGGAGATCCCGCAGGACCATCCCGAAGAAGGAGGTCAGTTTTGGAACGCATCGGTCCAATTCCCGATGAAAGAGGCAAGGCTCCAGTTCAAGAACGTTTGGGCCCGATGAAGAAGCCCCGAACGACTCAACTTGCTGGGGGTTGCCATCATTTTCAGCATGACAAGGAGTTCAAGGATGCTGCGCGCGCCAATTTGCGCATCGAAGTCCAGGAGCCCGCTGAGAACTGGCGCCCACAAAGGCATGTTTCGAGGCGCGTAACTTTTGAAAGCCCGAAGAAGGCAGTTCGCCCTCAGAAGGAAACATTGTCATCCGATGATGATAACGTTATACCCGAGAAGTCGTGCCAACACACGATAGGTTACTCCGATCTTCAAACAAACGAGTTGTACTATCGTGTTGGGGGTACGAGGAAAACTAGGAAGAGGAGTCCTTGAAGGCTAGAGAATCAATGCCCCTGTTCCAAACTCATCCGGGCGGTATTGTCTGAGTGTAACTGCATCAAGACTGTCCCCGAAAGAGTTTCGGTTTTCGAGAGGCTCAGCACTGAAATGCCAAAGCCAAGGTCTAGGCGTTTTCGACGAAGAAGAACGGCGGTTGAAGATGGAGAATTTCTGAGGGTCACTGCTAACATAACCAGCAAAAGGACATCGGCACGGGATAATCTCGAGTCGATTCTGAAAGCATCCCGGCATCTAACCCGTCTGCAGTCTGGAGCCATCGCACGAGGAACTTATGGTAGGGTTCGGACAAAACTACCTTTAGAAGGTGAAGAGTCGGATGCCTGCTCTACGGTCGCATCAGATAATACAGTGTCCAGTGAGGGGGAACCCCGCGAGTCGCTGATGATAAGCGCGGAACAAGTGGCCAAGATGCTCGAAGAAGCTATGGCTAAACAGCAAGAGAGCTTCAAGTTCGAAATGAAGATGACCATGCAGACTATGAGAGAGATGCATGACCAACAAATCCAGGCATTGAGGAACCAACAAGGCGAACCAAGTCGTCATAACTAGAACAATCTGGAAGATGAGGACACATGTGCAAATGAAACTCATAATGCCAATAATCCTCCCGTCAATGCAGGGGGTGGTAATGAGGATGCTAGCGAAGATACAAATGAAAGTCTGAAAATCAAAAATCTCGAGAGCAAAATCAATACGTTGATTTTCGCTCAAGAGGTAAAGAAGACTGGCATTCCTTGTCCATACCCGAGAGAATGGGAATCAATCCCGTATCCGGCGAAGTTCAACTTAATCAACTTCACGCCGTTTGATGGGAAGGGTTCACCCACTCAGCATGTGATTTACTTCAAATCACATCTGGGGGTCATCTCTGGCAATGAGCCTCTGATGGTATGGTCCTTCGTTGGCACTCTTCGCGGAGCCGCCTTCGATTGGTATCGCCGCCTCAAGCCAGGTAGCGTGAATAGCTGGGATGATATGGAGACTAAATTCCTCACCAATTTCTTCGATGACGACACCGAGATATCTATTGGATCGTTGCTGGATGAGAAACAGAAAGACGGGGAGTTAGTCGACACCTTCGTCAAAAGGTTCCGGAACAAGGCGTTGAATTGCCGGGACCCGATCACTGAAGAGTTCATTCTCCAGACCTGCCACAACAATCTTTCGTTAGACGTGTTGGAATCAATGGGGACAGCACCGTCCAAAACGTGGAAGGATCTGAAAGTCTGAGGGGAGCAAGCTGAGCGATTCCTCCGAAGGAAGAAAGCCGAGAGGGGTCAATCAACAACTAAGCCTCCGAATTCTAACTTCGCCTCCCGTGGTAAGGGCAAGACACCTGCAGTGGCTGTTGATGCTAATCAAACATTACAACAGCAGTCCCGGAGACAGCAGAAGACTTCGGATCAGAGGCATCAAAAAGAGTACTCCTTCAAGGACGAAGATGTTCCAGCCATCTTCAAATCACTCCTTAAAAATAACAAGATCAAGCTACCACCAATTATGAATCAGGAGGAAGCTGACAATACTGCGGATCCGAAGTACTGCGCATACCACAGGAGGGTCCTTCATCCCACCAAGGCCTGCTTTACTTTAAAGAATAGTATCCAGACTTTGGTTGAAGCCGGCGTCATAACGCTAGAGTAAGCCAGTTGAGAACGGCATCACTCCGAAGAGTATATGAGTATAAACTGCTTCTCAATCCTCCGACCGGTATAAGAGGTTAAACTGCTCCCTGATACTCCAATAGGTATATGAGTCTAAACTATTTCCTCTCTTCCATGGGAAGTTCCTGGAGAGTGCCATGTGTGGTATTCTTAAGGATAACCCGATCATGCAGCCAATACAATGATAAACCTAGTTTCGCAAGAAAAGCTGGGGGTGGATAATTCATGTAACGGGAAGTTCCCGAAAGAATGTTACATATAATTTTCTTAGGGATAACCCGATCATTACAAATAAAATGATAAGCACTTAACCCACCGTTTACCTGGTCAAATCTTAGGACCACAACCAAAATCCTCTCTCGATTCCTCCAATGAATGAGAGGCCCACAAATCGAACGATCAAACCTTCCTACAGTTAGGATCGTCTCAAACCTCCCGCTTGGTCAAACCTTCCTATAGTTAGGGCCAAAACCAAAATCCCCTCTCGATTCGTCCAATGAACGAGAGGTTCACTTTCAAATCGAGTGACCAAACCTTCCTACAGTTAGGGTCATCTCAAGCTCCTGTTTGATCAAACCTTTCTACAGTTAGGACCAAAACCACAGTTCACTCTTGATAAATGAGAAATTCCATCTTTAGCTCGGTAATCAAACCTTCCGACAGTTAGGGTTATCCGAATCTTTTCAATTCTGGGGGTGGAGATCCCACCTCGAGTCTCCTTTCCAACTGGGAATAGAATATAAAATTCTTCCTTCCTTGTTCGGGAAATAGAATATAAAATTCTTCCTTTCTCACACCAATCTTTTCCAAGAATTTATCAATCTTGGATTTATCCTAGGAAGTTTATCCCGAATCCTAAGCAGGAATAAGTCTGCGCCTAACACGCGCTGCCGGTTTAGTCTTTCTCCGTAGAAGAAGACACCAAAGTTCGATTCTAGGGTATTTTATCTTGAAACCTAAGAAAGGATAAGTCTGCGCCTAACACGCGCCGCCGGTTAGTTCTTAACCGTTAAAAAGAACGCTCGCCCACATATTCAACATTGTGGTAGGTTGTTATTAATAACACCAAAATCCATGCCTTATACGCATGGGGAATCTCACCCTGAATCCTAAGAAAGGATATGCCGATGCCTAACACGCGTCGCCGGTTTAGTCTTTCTTCGCAGAAAAAGACACCAGAGTTTGATTCTGGGGTATTTTATCCCGAAGCCTAAATAGGGATAAGTCAGCGTCTAAAACACGTTGCCGGGTAGCCTATTCCCGTAACAATAGCAAAGTCTACGTATTCGAAGTCGTAGCACAAAGTCTAAGGGAGTTCATTCCGTTAGCACAACGTTATATGCAGAACGGATTTAGATAATCCGCATGCTAGCCCGACTCAAACGGTAGTCGGTAAAGGCTAATCAAATCCGTTGAAGGCTGGGGGTTAGCCAAAAATCCTAAAGTCAACGCCTAACACGCGTCGCCGGGTAGCCTATTCCCATAACAAATGGTAAAGCCTATGTATTCAACATCATAGCACAAAGTCTAAGGGAGTTCATTCCTTTAGCACAACGTCACATGCGGAACGGACTAAAACAATCCGCATGTAAGCCCGATTCAAACGGTAATCGGTAAGAGCACGTCAAATCCGTTGAAGGCTGAGGATTTGCCAAAAATCCTAAGTCAACATCTCATACATGTTGTTGTTTAGTTTTTTCACAGGAGAAAGATGAAGTCTACGTATTCAATATCGTAGCACTAAAAGGGTTAACTCTTTTAGCTTAACGTCACATGTGGAACGGACTTAAACAATCCGCATGCTAGCCCGACTCAAACGGTAATCAGTAAAGGCTTATCAAATCCGTTGATGGCTGAGAATTTGCCAAAAAATTCTATGAATGCGAGTCATTGACGCACCAATTTTATAAATTGGTCTCGTGACTCAAGTATATGCCACGCTCCAATTCCTTAAGAGCTTAAACTGTGTATACTCCAGCAGACGTACGAGTATAAACTGTGTTAAATGCCGGACAACGCGTTGTAAATGAAGATTCAACGCCGATGACCGATGGTTAGTTCTGTGTTGAAGCAGCAAACTCGAGCTAAAAAGGCAAGAAATCAAGAATCGACTTCAAGTTCAAAATTCCGACAGACGGTCAGACAATAAATGCAGCACCGGAACCTTTTCAAGCATTCGACAAAGCACCGAATAGCCTGGAGGATTAAAAGAATCGAGAACAGAAGCCATTCCAAGGCCCCGTTATACTGATTGAAGGTGGGGACGATCATATCCAAAGTATTCCAGACTCTTCTATAAAAGAACGAGGCTGGACAACTTTGGAGGGGGTATCTGTAGGCGTATAAAACTGCCTATAGGTCCCTTAACACAGTTCGACGACGCCGATCGACAAACAGACCATCGGACGACGTATCCAGACACGACCGTTAGCCCGCAAACACCAAAGCCAAACGATACGCGACGAAGCGGACTAACGAGGCTACGAAGCTGACGAATCGCACGCGAACAACGGAATGCATCCATTCGCGTGTGGAATCAAGCCAACGGTTCGGGGAGTCAACGAGTCATCCAAACAAGAGTGGGCTCGGATCAATCACGATCAGTTTCGGACTTTAACGCAGAAGTGAATTTACTACCAAATCGGGTCAATGAATCGAGTCCGAACAAGTCAACCACACAACCGAATCACGGAAAGGACCGAAACCGGACAACGGACACAACGGCGCCATACCCGGGCGACTCGGCCAAAGCCGAACCACCCAGGTGGCTCGGCCAA
>BQKN01000706.1:17871-30578 GCA_022839385.1 Asparagus kiusianus | reverse complement strand
TGTCGGTTTATGTAATATAATTATTCATATAGAAATTCTAGCATGACACTTTCCTAGTAAAAAGAACATAACTTTCTCTATACATATCCAAATAAAGATATTCTTCCTATTTCAAAAACTAGACTTCTGTAGCTTTCTTTTTAGGCCTCTTTGTTTAATACTAAGATCAATTACTTGTTCGAAACTATAGTTAAACATAATGCATGTGCCTGAAATAGTTTGTCTGAGTCATGTTCATTTTAGAGAACATAACACCTAATATGTGCATTGCATGCAAAGAATTCTTTCTGTTCCCAGAACTAGACCCAATATGTTCATTGCATGCAAAGAATCCTTTTATGAGGCAACGAAGGGATGCAAGCCTTACAAACTACTTCTCCAGCCACCACAGACACATTGGTAGTCTCTACAGGAGTAGATCCTTCAAGTCGTGTGGATATTCCCCACATTCCAGATCCCAATAACTTGGTTAAATTAGAGATCCAAATTCTGATAGATGGAAACTCTTTAACCGAAGCATTGAATACAATTTGAATATGCGGATAGGCTTTGTTTCGGTCAAAAGTTGCCTTTTTCATTGTCATTGAACCTGTTACAATCGTTTATCGATTACCAATTCAAAAAAATAGAAAAGTTGATCTTTTTATAAGATCTTCTTACACAATAAAAAATAAAAGATTAAAACTTGGTCAAACAAACACAGATCCTATTTATTAGTCTCTGTTTGTATGGGATCTTTGCCTGTGCCGGGGTTTATCCGTGGACCACAAACTAATCAGATCCAATATAAATTTCATTACCTCACAAAGGAGATAAGAAATTGAAGTGACTATCTCGGCAATAGTGAGACAGTCACTCTTCTCAAGAATTACAGCTAGGTATGATCTTAAGAAAATGGATGAACGGGTGCAGATCTCTCGAGCTCTTCCTCTTTATGCTGAATAGCTCGCCAAGATCTCCTTCTCCTCTCTGAAATTTGTGCTCCTCACTCTTCAGTTTGATAGAGCTTCACTGATGCTCGAGAATTCTGGATCCGTGTAAATGAAATCCCTAGGGCTGTATTTATAGGCTTCAGGAGCTCGGTTTTCAGATAAGAACGATTGATTTGACCTCATCCTTAGTTGTAACCACTCAACCACATTCCAAGATAACTTCAGATCAGTATGGGAGGCTTTGGATCAGATTAAATCAAAATCGGATGAAATCAGCGTTTTTAGCCTCGAGGCAGACTTTGTGTCTCGGCTTTGGCCGAGACATAATACATGTCTCGGTTGTGTGCCCTGATCCTCTTTTTCACGTAATTTCCCGATCCAACCTCGGAATGACGCGATTCAAAGTGTGTTGGAAAGCCGGAGAAGAGACCTACAATGTCCCAAGAGTGAAACATATGTGGACTGGATGAGACACGAGTGGTGCTTCATCTTCGTGAGTAAAACGCTACTACCGATCGGATCGTCTCTTTGTTATTTTGCCGCCGCATTGATTCATACGCTTTGTCGACTTGCTTCATGCGCTTGTTGATGTTAAATAATCTCTTTGACTCAGATAATGGTGTTCATCATCTTCTCTCTATCTCGAGCTACGTGCGAGAAACTATAGGTAATTTTTGACGCCTACAGATACCCACTCCAAAGTGTTTCAGTCTCGTTTCTTTTATAGAAGAGCCTGGAATACTTTAGATGTGATAGGTCTAACCTTCAGTCTGTGTAAAAGTACCTACAATTGGCTCTAGTTCTTGACTTCTTTGATTTTCAATCTATTCAGTATTTATAAAATAGCTAAAATTCTTCCGGCGCTCCGTTTATTGTCTGGCCGTTGTCAAAGTCTTGAACTGAGACTGGTGTGTTGATTTCTGATTTTATCTCGTATCGTTGAGTCGACACTGAACTTAATATCTTCGTTAGGAATTCATATCTGAATTACGATTGAACTCCTTAGGGATTATCATACAATCTCAAGGAATCAAAGTGCGTGTCGACTGGTACTACATAGGGCGTGTCGACTAAGACCGCTTGTCGTGTCGACACAAGAGGCTTCGTAGAGTCAACACAGAGGGTGTTGTTTCGTCCGACTGAGCTTCGTGTTGACTGGTCGGGTTTCGTGTTAACCAGCTTCATATTTCGAGTCGATACAAGAAGTGTCGACTCATCTGGTCGGGCATGGACTTGATTTGAGCCGTGTTTCGGCAAAATTTGTCAACACGTTGATTTTCATCGTGACGCGTTGGCCCGCGTTGACTTCTATCGTAATGTGTTGACCAGCATTAACTCAAGGCTACGCGTTAACTAGCATTGACCTTCATTGCAATGCGTTAACTGGCGTTGATCAGCATGGACCTAAGGCTACGTGTTGATCGGCGTTGACCTAAGGCTACGTGTTGACCGGCATTGACCTTCATCGCAACGCGTTGACCGATATTGACCTAAGGCTATCCGTTGATCGGTGTTGACCTAAAGCTACACGTGACCGGTGTAAACATAGTTTTTTCTCATACATTAACTGGTGTCTATACAGTTTAGGCTCTTACTGCACTGGAGCGTGGAGGACCGGTTTATACTCATATATTTCTGGGAGTTTTGGGAATCAGTTTAACGTCGTGTACCCGTTGGAGGTTCAAGGAGATACAGTTTGTACTCGTATACTCATTGGAGTGTGAGAAGAATGAGTTGAGAATGCATCGAAAGCTCGCCAGGTTGAGCTCTTTGTGTGAGATTTGATTGTAGGACTAGCCGTTAGTGCTGATACAGCTACTGTCTCTGAAGTTGCCGAACATCTAAAGTTATTATCCTCATAGCTTAGGCTGGAGTTGAGGTTAGCTCTGCTGTTCAAGTCACGAGACCAACTGGTGAAGCTAATGCATTAGTAACTTTTGTCCCTTATTATGATAACCCATTCCGTTTAGAATAGATAAGCATAATACTCATAGGATTTTTGGCAAACCCTTAGCCATCAGTGGGTTTGAAGTGCCTTTATCGACTACTATTTGAATCGGGCTAGCATGCAGATTGTTTAAGTTTGTTCTGCATGTAACGTTGTGCTAAGAGAATAAACTCTCTTAGACTTGGTGCTATGATATTGAATACATAGACTTTGTCTCTTTCACGGGAACGGACACCCGACAATACATGTTAGACATAAGCTTATATCTGATTAGGGATTGAGATAATGTCCCACAGACGTGGATTCTGGTGTCTTTTTCATGATGAAAGACTAACTGGTAATGCGTGTTAGGCGCAGGCTTATCTCTGATTAGGGGTCGAGATAAAATCTCCAATACGTGTGAAGCATGGATTTTGGCGTTATTAATAACGGTTTGCCATGATGTCGAACACGTGGGCTTTCACCATTTTACGGGAATGCGCTACCCAGCAGCATGTGTTAGATGCAGACTGATCTCTATTTAAGAGTCGAGATAAAGTTCCCCATGCGTGAAATGCATAGATTTTGGTGCTGAAGAGTTGTGTTGTGTCTTCTCTTAGGGCAAAGATGAACCCTGTGCTGGAGAGGAAGAATTTTATATGCTATCTCCAGGTGCAAAAGAAACTCAAAGTAGGATCTCCACTTCGAGAATCTGAAGGATGAAACTAAGAGTGGGATCTCCACTCCGAGAATCAAAAAAATTTAGATAACCCTAACTGTTTAAAGGTTTAGTTATCCAATATAAAAATAAATTTCTTATTTATCAAGATGAAATTCTAATTTTAGCCCTAACTGTTTAAAGGTTTGGCCAAAAGGGAGATTGAAACGATCCTAACTGTTTAAAGGTTTGATCGCTTGATGTGGGTGTAAGCCTCTCGTTTATCGAAAGCGGATTCCGGTTTTGGTCCTAACTGTTTAAAGGTTTGACCAAGGTGGATTTTAAGATGACCCTAACTATTTAAAGGTTTGATCGTTCAATTTGTGGACCTCTCGTTCATGGAAGGAATCAGGAGGGGATTTTGGTTTTGGCCCTAACTGTTTAACGGTTTGACCGAAGGAAGTTTGAGATGATCCTAACTGTTTAAAGGTTTAATCATTTAATTTGAAAGTGGACTTCTCGTTCATGGAAGGAATCGAGAGGAGATTTGGCCTTTGGTCCTAACTGTTTAAAGGTTTGACCAATTGGATTGGAGGAACGACCCTAACTGTTTAAAGGTTTGACCGCTCGATTTTGAAGTAGACCTCTCATTCATGGAAGGAATCGAGAGGGAATTTTGGTTATGGTCCTAACTGTTTAAAGGTTTGACCAAGATGGAGTGAGGTGGTACAAATGATAGTAGGGGTGCTAATTTGCACAAATCACTGTGTTAATACAGTGGGAGTTTGTGGTGTCAAGTTGCAAGGACTTTAACACAAGGGGGTTTGAGACTTTCAACACTGTGTTCGGACTCTAACAATGGAAGTGTTGAGTGCACAGACACAGCGGAAGTTTGAGTGGATCAAACCAGAAATATTTTTTAGTGGACCCACCATCAATTTATTTGATCAGTGAGGGATTAAGCACTTCACAATTAGACCGTGGATGTTTCGTGAGGGAAGATTGACCGGCTATCATTGAATCTCATTTTGACGAAAGAGTGCTTGAGAAGTCACAGTGGGAGGGTTTTAATCATCTCGAAAATGATAAAATAGCCAGAGTGAGAGGTTCTTAATCATTCTTTATCATGATTAAGAATTTATTGGTTTTGGGTTATCCTTAAGAATACCATGTGTAGTATTCTCCAGGAACTTCTCATCAAAGGTAAGGAACAGTTTAGTCTCGTGTACCAGTTGGAGGTTTGGGAAACAAATTATACTTGTATACCTTGTTGGAGTATATGGAGAAGCAGTTTAACTTGTATACTCTTCGAAGTTGATGGAGAAGCAGTTTATACATATACTCATCGGAGTCAAGGGGAACAGTTTATACTCGTGTACCCAGTCGAGTTAAAAGGAGGAGCTGTTTATACTCGTATACTATTCGGAGTTTGTAGGCACAGTTTAGAGGTTAGGTCATCTTTATTTGGTTTGTTTTGTTGTTATGACGTCGGAGTCAATTAAGGGTTGGATTTTATTTTTGAGGCCAAAGCAAAACTGTGTGGGATGAAGAATCCTCCTGTGGTATGCATAATAGTTTGGATCCGTAATCCTCTTAGCTCTTTCCTGATCTTTAATAGGTGGTAGCCCGATTTTGTCGTTGGCGAGGAGGTACTTCAAGATGGCTGGAACTTCATCATTTTTAAAAGAATACTCCTTCTAGAAGCTTGGATCAGGAGTCCTTCGTTGTTTCTGAGGTTGTTGTGACGTTTGATTAACATCAACAGCACCACAGGTGCTGTCAGCTGGCTTCTCTCTGCCTTCTTTCTTCTGAGGAAGCGCTCGACCTATTCTCCATGTAGTTTTAATTCATTCCAGGTGGTTGATGGGACAACCCCATGACTTCGAGGACATTGAGGGAGAGATTATGATGGCAGGTTTGGAGTATGAACTACTCTGTGACCGGATCTCGGCAATTCATCTCCTTATTCCTGAAGCATTTGACGAAGGTGTCAACTGACTCTCCGTCCTTTTGCTTTTCATCCAGAAGAGCTCCGATCGACACTTTGGTGTCATCGTCGAAGAAGTTGTTGAGAAACAAGCTTTCCATGTCATCCCAACAATTGATGCTCCCTAATTTGAGACGTCGATACTAATCGAAAGCTGCCCGTGAAAGGGTGCCCATGAATGATCGAATCATCAGGGGTTCATTCCTGAAGATCACTCTCAGTTGGGACCTAAAATAAATTAGGTGCTGAGTGGGTGAACCTTTCCCATCAAATGGCGTAAAGTTGGATTGTACTTCGTCGGGTATGGGATTGAATCCCACTCTCTTGGATATGGGCATGGAATGCCCATTCTCCTTACTTCTTGAACGGACATTAAGGCATTGACCTTATTCTCCAGCTCTTTCATCATCTCGTCGTCGTCTACATCTTCCTTCGAAGGACGTTTAGAAGAATGAGTTGGACCACCCCCAGCATTGTCATTGTCGATGGGACCATCCCCAACATCTTTGTTGTCGAGAGGGGTATCCATATTGATATTCTCTTCCACTTCTGAATCGTTGTCTACCTGATTATTAGTGTAGTGACGACTGGATTCATCGCACTGGTGTGATAACTCTTGGAGTTGTTGGGCATGTAAATCCTTAACCTATTGCATGACCATCTCCATTTTGATTTTAAATTCTTCTTCTGTTTAGCCAAGGCTTATTGAAGAAGTTGAGCTACTTGTTCGGTAGTGATCATGAATACCTCTCGAGCTCGCCCCATGCTAGACATTGTATCGTTGGAGGTGATTGCAGAGCAAGTATCTGAAAGTTCATCATCTAAAGATAGTCCTTCATGCATCCTTGGTAATCGCTATGTCTGATGGCTTCTAACTGGAGCCAAGACATTCGTTGGGCTATCCCTGAATTGACTCTTCTTCTCGGAGAAAAGTCAGGATTATCATCACTCGAAGCAAGCACAGACTTTCCTTTGTCAGCCATGTTGATGGTGACTTTTGGGAGTTCATCATCTTGAATGGCCGATCTTCTTTTGCGGGAGTGTCTTGATTTGGGTTTTGACACTTCAGTGGAAAGCCTTTGGAATACCGAGATCCTTTGTGGAGTGGTCTTAGGGAAGCTAAACTCTGATAATACTATCTTGATAAGCCTCCCGCAAGGATAGTGAGAGACCGATTCTGAGGTATTTCTTTTTTCAGACCCACTCCCAGTCCGATAGTATAACTCGTCGGCGTTGCAGCCAGAGCAACCAATTGGCTGTTCACTTATTCTTTCAGATATAACGCTGTCGTCTGTCAGACGCATCTTCTTCTAATTAGGAAACGCCTTGTTAGCATTTGTAGGAGTCACACGTTTGGAATCACCCCTTTGTGAGGGTGAAACCCTAACAGGCTCCTGGTTTTTCACATGTACTCCCAAGTGGGTGGTTACGGGAATCAGTTTGTTGGAAGGTTGCGTACGACCCCCAGTTTAGATTTTTTCTTGAGAATCATTCAGTGGATCCAAGTGTTCTTTAACAGGAGCTTTGCCTCGATCTTCATGTAAAGGACCAACGTGATCCTTTAGCAGAATTCTGAATTTGGAGAGATCCATGCTGCCATAGGGCTTCACCGGAGGTGTAGGAGCAGGAGGAATGGGATCTAAAGTTGATGAAGGCTGGGGAGTAACCTTAGAGCTGGAATTGAGTGAGACACACGACCGGTGTTTCTCGTCAGGTAGAGGCGCCTTAACTATCTTCGGTGTAGTTTTAGGTGCTGTCTTGGGCTTGGCACCCAAACCTGCTTAGATCTTATGATTCTTTGACCACCTCTTCTTTTTGCAATTCTTACACCTTTCGTACAAGGATCCGGGCATGCACAAGAAGTGCATGGCGTTTTTGGATATGCTCCTCAAGGGTAGAACAGGTTCGTTTGACACGAACCTTTTTGTTAGTTAGCGGTGTGGAGGAGGACCCCGACGATTGCTGTGGTGACAGCTTAGCCATTTCGCACCTTCTAAACTCATATCCGCTTGGTGGCGGAGTTCGTCCACCTGTTCTAAAGCTTTAGCGAATTTGCGGGAAAGACGTTGACGGCGCCTCTGACGAGCCCTTTTCGTCAGCATCGGTGTGCCTTCGACGGGCAACTCTGTGACCTTCGAGGAGTTGTCGCGAGCGTCAGATCCGGATTCCTTGGAGGTCGGAGAGGAGTCTTTAATAGCATTCGGGCAAAGATTATCACCCCGAGTTTTCAGATCATTTAACCTTCTTCACGGAATTGGTCTTCCTGCGCTTGTAAGGAGAGGAAGATTTAGAGGATGAGGAGGAGACGTACTCCTATTCAACCTCTTCATTCATAGGGATCTTGATCAGGAGCTTGCTGGTCGAACTCCTATTCAACTTCTTCATTCACAGGGACCTTGATCAGCGGTTGCGGCACGATAGCCTCGGCAGCGATGCTGTTCCCTCCCACTATGGCCGCCAGCATGTTTGGGTCAAAGTTACCTTTTTTATTATCTTGAACCTGTTACAATCGTTTATCGATTACAAATTCAAAAAAAAAGTTAATCTTTTTATAAGATCTTCTTACACAATAAAAAATAAAGATTATAACTTTGTCAAACAACACACATATCATATTTATTAGTCTCTGTTTGCGTGGGATCTTTGCCTATGTTGGGGTTTATCCGTGGAACACGAACTGATCAGATGCAATATAGATTTTATTGCCTCGCAAAGGAGACAAGAAACTAAAGTGGCTATCTCGGCAATAACAAGACAATCACTTTTTTTAAGAATCGCAGCTAGGTACTATCTCAAAAAAATGGATGAACGGATTCAGATCTCTCGAACTAGTTGGAGCGGGGCAGAAGCACGCTTGTGTTGATCTCACGGGGGTGTCTCCATTGGTGTGGTTTGGTAATGGAGTGTTCACGATTGGTCATGTAGCGAATAGGGCGACAGAGGCAAAGGTGGGCAAACATGATCAAGCTTGAAAGGACAACCACCACAGTTTCATTCCAATCACGTTCGATACATTTGGTTACCTTACAGCTGATGCGGTGGAGTTCCTCAGGAGGGTACAAAAATATATGAATAGGAATGTGGCGACAGCAAGGTCAGCTAAGTACGTGTTTCGTAGGTTGGGTTTTACAATTCAGAAAGGATTAGCGGCGCAGCTTGTTGCCCGCTTATTATCATCACATGTGTAATATTTTGGTTTTCACTCTTCTATAATAAAAAAACAAAAGAGAAAAATAAAAAGTTGAAAAGATAGGAAAATCTAAACTAGAACCTAGGCTCTGATACCAAATGATGTGAACCCCGCCAAGAATGACTAGACCCATAAACGAAAAGGATCCCAAGTTCGTTCTACGATCAGATTCGGATGACAGACCTTGACCCTTCGTTTACGTCAAAAAAAAGAACTTCGGTATAGATGACCTCAACCCGTTGTTTATTGCGAAACAAGAATCTCGGAGAAGGAAGGCGCCATAAACGGTGATGGAAAATCCGTTTGATAAGTCGATGGTGAACGCCATGCAAAATTTCGATAAGTTCGAATTTAGTTCTTCAAAGAACCAAGAGAATACTCTCATAATTTTCTGAATAATCTGACCTTTTTCATTGCTTAGATGCCCATTAAAAGGATTGGATTAATACAAAGGAAAGTCCTAAAAAGAAAAGGAAATAATCAGCCATATCAAGGCTGATCACACGTCCAAAATAAAAAAAGAAAGAAAAGGAAACAATCAGCCATATTAAGGCTGATCACATGTCCAAAATAAAAAAGAAAAGATAGAAAAGGAATATAAATATCTTGGCATGCAAGCCTTTCAATCAGACCTAGAATTATTCCAAAACATGCCTATTTTTAACTTGCTCAATTTATACTCAGCCTTGACCGAATTCTTCTAGAACTTGAATCATGTTGAATGGGTGGATCATGCTCAATGGGTCTCCATGAATTTGCTTGAGCCCAAACATCTAGAATCAGCCCGTTGAGTACATCTTTAAACTTCTTTGCTCGTGCTCTAGTAACCGGTCCAATTGGAACTTGAACTGGATCATGCGAAGTTGTTCTATGATTCGCATCAACAAGCAAGCCATTTACTACCTCCGTCAGACCATGATTGGTGCCAAGCATCACTATAATCCAATTGAAAAGGAATGTCTAGCATTAGTCTTAACAATTTAGAAAATATGACGCTACCTCTCTGGCCAATCCATTCACGTTATTTCAAGAGTTAATCCTCTATGCATACTCATGATGAAACTTGAATCGTTAAACTCCAGGTTAGCCAAGTGGGTAATACTACTTTCATAACAATATGATATTTGTGCCACAAAAGTAGTTAAAGGCCAAGCGATAGCTAACTTTTTAGCGGAAAACCCCATCCCTGAATCTTCTAAATTCTGTGAAGACATCCCGGATGAAGTCTTCAAGTCAAATATTACCTTAAATCACCAGATACAGCAACTTTAATTTGGTGGTGCATTAAGATGCAACCACAGAGGAGCAATTGTTGCAAGAGTGGGGGTGGTGCTCATCAATCCCCACAGACATCTCCTTCTTGAGCCTATTCATTGATCAAGTCATGCTCCAATAATATGGCTGAGTATAATGCCCTCGTAATCGGCTTGTAGCTTACTAAAGATATGGGTATCAAATACCTTGAAGTCTACGGCGATTCTAAATTTATTATTAACCAGATTAAAGGAGAATATGAGGTCCGCCACAACGACCTTATACCCTATCACGAAGCAGCAATGAAGCTTGCTTATTCATTTAAAGACTTCTACATCAGTTATATACCTCACCTTAAAAACACTCATGCGGATGCTTTAACATCCCTTGCAGCCACTCTTTCCTTGACGCCTAAATCTACTAGATGCACCCATTTGGACATCACTATGCACCCCAGAGCAAATTCTAAAAGCCAACAAAGTGCATGTCACGCCAACTCACTTCGAAACCAATGATTGGTGTTTCCTGATCATTGATTATGTCTTGTACGGAATATTACATGATAATCCGAAGCAAGCAGTCTCTATTCAAAGAAGGGAATCAAGCTTCTTCTATGATTCCGCTACACAGACTTTGCATCATCGATCATTCAATGGTCTGCTCCTCTGATGTCTATCGCCAAACAAAGCTTGAGAAGCACTCAAAGAAGCCCATGACGGAACATGTGGAGCTTATAAACCAGGTCCAAAACTTCAGGACTGACTATGTCATCTAAGTTATTACTGATCGACAATGATAGCAGATGCAGTGCCTTATGCTAAGCGGTGTCATGAGTATCAAGTCCATGCTAATTTTATACACTAACCTATGGAAGACTTTCATCCGACTATTTCCTCATGGCTATTTGAACATGGGGCATGAACATCATCGGCCCAATTAACCACCATCCACTAAAGGCCATCGATTCGTTATGGTTATCATGGATTACTTCTCCAAATGGGTCAAAGTTATTGCTCTCAAAGAAGTGAAGACATCTCGTTTGGTCAAATTCTTAAGATACCAAGTGGTTTAGGGAGTAAGTGTCCCTAGAAGGATTGTCCACGACGAGGGTATGCAGTTCATCAGTCGACAATTCTTCAAGTTTTGTAATAAGTTTATGACTAAAGATTTGACTTCTATCCCATACAACTCAACTGCTAATAGTCTAGCTGAAGCTTTCAACAAAACAATCATCAAACTTCTAAACAAATTCTTCTCCTTCAACAAACAAGATTGAGATGAGAAACTCAGGAGTGTTTGTGGGCTTATCAAAGAACAACCTACACTCCCACTAGCCCACGCCTTTTTCCTTGGTCTATAGATGTGAAGCTGTGATACCATCGAAAATTAAATGTTGTCATTAAGAATCGCTCTTGCCGAGGAGATAACGACTGATCAACATCATCACAAGCATCTCAGTCGACTGAAGAAATTGTTCGGAATCATCAAAAGTGTCTGATTTTGCGACTGATAAACAATATCAGTCGACTGATGGCCTAACGACTAGTTTTTTCTAGCTTTATGTTTTTTTGTCTTTTTGCTGGCTTTTCTTGGTTTCTTCTTGGCTTTGGGGTTTTCTATATATACGCCATACCCTCTAACTTCTGAGGGCAATTAATAGGTGTTTAAAAACAAGTTTACAAAAGTTTAATAAGGGTTTAAGTTTGTTTTAGTGTTTCTTTGGTTTGTGAAGAAGTTTTCACAAGTGGAGGAGATCATCTTTATTGTTTGATCTTCAATCTTCATCTCTCCATCTTGTTTTCCGGATAAGAATTTCTAATCTCTTTTCTAGATCTTTATTTGTTTTTCTTATAATTTCCATTAGCTAGAATTACATTGAGTTTAGTTTTGATTTATCTCTTTGCTTACACACACAATCATTGAGCTTATTGTATTTGCATATATTGTATAATTAGGTTGTGGGATTGTGTGACTTAGAGTGTGAGCTTTTATTATGTTCTCATCCATAGTAGAGAACAAATATTTGTTGTATTGAGCCTAATTGTGAGGTTCACTTTGTATTACACAAGTACACTAAGAGAAGTGTAGAGGTGAGAGACGTAGTCGGTCCTAAGAGGAGTAGCGTCAGTAGTAAATCCTAGTGAAAGGTAGTAATTCCGAACACTTGAGGGAGACACGTGAGAGGCCAACACTTGAGGTGGTAGTTGTGTAGTTACATTATGAGTGATTGTGAACGTTGATCGGTGAGCGTTAAAAACCGATATTGTGTAGAGTAAATGTTTTCGGGTGAGAGTTGAAAACCCGGTGTGATAGTGAATTTCTCCCTGGGAGTGGGGAGCGGAGACGTAAGTCGGAAGGACCGAACTCCATGATCATTTGCTTGTGTTTGTGTTGGTTTATTTGCGCACTATCACTCTTGTTTGTTTTTGTTTATTTCACCCTTGTTTATATTGCTTATCCTTGCATATATCTTGTAGTATATCATATTTGCTAGGATATATTTGTTCATTAGTTTTTATTAGTATTAAATCATATTCCCTAGCATAAACCTTATTCACCCTCCCCCCCTCTAGGGTTTCTTCCTAGTGGCATTTATGTCTATCAATTGGTATCAGAGCTTGGTGCTCTTTGATTTAAGGTCTAATTGCCTTATTTTGTTTTGATGATGTTTTTACAAATAGTTTACAACTAATATTATTTGTCTAGTGTTTGTTGTCAGACCCTAGAGGGGGGGTGATTAGGGTCTTATGCTAATCTAA
>BQKN01000706.1:0-12871 GCA_022839385.1 Asparagus kiusianus | reverse complement strand
AAGTTTAAATATGAAACAAATGAATATAATTGGAAAATACATACTTGTTTCATATTTATATGCCTATATATGATTTCATCAATATCAAGTTTATTTAGTTCAATGAAATCATGTTTATTGTTTTGAAAGTTTGCAAAACATGCATTTTTGTGAAAATATTGAGTTATTGATTTTAGACTTAACAATCATTATATACATCTTTTATTAAGTCTATAAAATCATTTATTAAATATTCAAAACATGGATTTGTTAAATTGTTAAATTTCAAGTACACCAAGAGGAGTGTAGAGGTGAGAGACATGGTTGGTCCCAAGAGGAGTGTAGAGGTTCACTTCATCAAACCATAGGATAGAAATGAAGATAACAATAATATTACACTTAAAAGTGCTTTATGGACAAGTACAAAGTGGTACGCCATGAGGAGTGTGTGGTGAGAGACGCGGTCGGTTCCAAGAGGAGTAGGGTCGGTGGTAAAGCCTAGAGAGATGGTAATTCCGAACACTTAAAGAAGGTGACACTTGAGAGGCCAACACTTGAGGTGGTATTTGTATAGCTACAAGTATGAGTTGTAAACATTTGTTGGTGAGCGTAGAAAACCGAATTGTGAGGTGTAAACGTTTTTGGGTGAACGTCAAAAACCCATTGTTATAGTGGAAATTTCCCCGGGAGCGGGGAGCGGAGACGTAGGTCGGAAACACCAAACTCCGTGATCATATTGTGTGTTTGAGTTTGCCTTGGCATTTCATTTGTGCTCATTATTTATTTCGCCATTGCTCATGTTTATTTCTCCCTTAGTTTAATATCCTTGCATATAATCTTCTTGAATATCATTCTTGCTAGGATAATTAGTTAATAAGTTTTTAATTGGTATTAAATAGGATTAGATTAGCATATACCCTATTCACCACCCTCTAGGGTACTTTCAATTGGTATCAGAGCTTGGTGCTCTTTGATTTGTAGCTTAACCACCTTGAGTTAAAGATCCAAGCTTTCATGTTGTTGCCAATCTTGTTTTGATAATTTTTATATTGCTTGCACTATACATTATGGATATGCATGGTGCACCTAGCTTAGGTTATTCCATTAATGTTGCTCCTAGATTAGATAATTTTTCCTATGCTCAATGGTGTGTTAGATTTAAACTTTTTGTTCGATCTAGACATTTTGATTTATGAAAATTATTGACGATGCTTATATTGTACCCACTATGGAGAAATCCAATTGGTGTGATAAAGATAGAAGATTGTTTACAAAATAAGCTTTTGTTAGAATTTTTGCACAATGCTTTTGACTCGTCTTTTTCTAACCAGCTTGATTCTTTTGGTAGTGCTTACACTTTATGAAAATTCATAGAAGCACACTATAGAGACTTAGAGGAGATTCGACGCACTTTAACAGAATCGACTTCAAGTAAGGTTGGAGCATCATCATCATGCACACGGCCACTAGGCGATAGCCTTAGTGTGGTAAGTGAGTCCGATTCCGATGATGATTTATCTATCAGTGAACTCGCATGCGCATATAAAAGATTAATGCATGCCTACACAAAAATGCATTATAATTTTAAAGATTAAAAAAGCAAGCATGTATAATTAAAATCCGATCATGAATTGCTAGCATCTAAGTTTGACTTAATTTTTAAAGAGAATGTGATCTTAAAAGAAAACAATAAAAAATTAAAATTGGATCATGATTCTTTAATTTCAAATGTTATTAGTTTAACTTTTGAAAAGGATAATGCCATATTAGAAGTAGAAAACATGAAAAATAAAGTTAGTTCTTTTGCTAACACTTATATTTGTTCTACTTCTAATAACATTGCTTGTATACAAAATGATGAGTTGGATCTTGTTAAGAACCGTATATCTTCTCTAGATTCAACCATTAATTCATGCATTGATAAAATAAGAAGCTTGTGAATATGTGTGCTAAGTCTCATGCTACTACTTCTAAAAACATTCCATACACCATGCACACATATATAGCAAAGTTTATAAATATTCTATTTGCGGTCGAAAAGGCAATTTAGCTAAATTTTGCTTTGATGCACTCAAACATAAAAATATTAATGCTCCTTGTGCATCTCATAATGTTTCTTCATCATCACATACACATGCTCATGCACCAATTGTTCATCATAAACATGCTCATGTGTATATGTGTAATTATTGTGGTAGACTTGGTCATTTGACCAATTTTTATTTTGTTTTGAAAATAGTTTCTTATTTGCAAAATAATTTTAAAAGATAATATTTATTTGCAAATGATTCTCGTGCACGCCCACTAGGTCAACACAAACATTTTCACTCTTTTCATTGCACAAATTACAATCGAAAGAGTCATTTGAATGAATATTGTTTTGATCATGTGTGTACACAAAATATGCCCAAAAAGGATCATAACCCTAGGGTTTTGAGCTTAAATGATAGGGGTCATGTCCCTAAATCTTTCGGTACCAAGAGTATTTGAGTACCAAAACCTTTTTGATTTTTAGATCAAGATTTCTTTTATGTTTTTTTATTTCTTAGGTTTGAAAAACGTGTTATGAAATTTTTGAATATGTAAACAAAAGTATTGACTTAAAAGTATTAACATATAAATTTACTTTTGTTTTCATTTTTATTGGCTTAGATTTTGATTTATGATTTCATTTGAATGATTTGATTTTCATTTAAAATTTCATGTTTGTCATTATTCCCATGGCTCTCATGATTTATTTTCTATTGAAAATATTTTTTCATGATTCTCATGTTTTTCCACTCTTTTGATTTCATAAATCTATATATTGTTTTTTATGTTTATATATTGAGACACTATTTTCTAATAATAAATATGTATGTGTTCTCAATCAATCATGACTTATGCTTTGAGAATTTATAAATTTTTGGATTCATTAATAAATCATTTGATTTTTTATTTTTGATTTTTATTTTTGATTATTATTTTTGATTATTATTTTTGAATTTTTTTTTATGTTTTAGTCCCTTGTGACACTTTCTCTTAATGATACATATATTAGTGTTTACTTGATCTCTTTGTATGTGAGTTATGATTAGCATGTTTTTATGCTTACTCACATGTTTGCCTTAGCCTTCATTGCATATTTTCTTTGTGGTATTTTGATAGGGGGAGTTTTCTTCCCTGTATTTGTTTTATATTTACCTATGCTTATTTGTAGGGGGAGCTTTCGCTCTCTTCATTCTTATTTGTTTTTCCCATTTTGATGTTGACAAAGCGGGGAGAAACAAGTCTATTGTGAGTATATCTTGCTTTGGTTTATGCATGAGGATTTTACTTTTACATATTCATAATGGTTCATGCATATTTTATATACTCTTTGTGTAGATTGTTTGTCATCGTCAAAACGGGGGAGATTGTTACCCTCATGATTATGAGCCTACTCCCTAATCTTATTTTGATGATTACAAATAATTCCTAACATTGTGCGTCTTGCATTTATTTTGTTAGGTAATCTATACAAATATCTTTGTTGGAGATTGGATAACTTACGCGCCATAATGATCATATCAAATGGAGATTGGCGAAAATAGTGGAATGAAGTCATTTGTAATTCAAGTCATATACAAGATCAAGCTTCATCCATGTTACCAAGATTGAGCGTCATGAAGATCATTGTTTGGTATATTTAGGTTTTAGGAGTTTATACTTTGTGTGTTGGTACTTAAAGCTCATATATACACACATACACATTTTGGGTTTTATAGCTTTCAAGTTTATATAAATATGAAACAAATAGTTATTTTTATTTACTTACATATTTCATATTTATTGTTTTGTTTTTGGTCTAGCTAAACAAATATGAAACAATAGATATATTCATATACATTCTCATACGTTTCATATTTATAATTTTTTTTAAATGCATATATTATGCAAAGCATCATTTTTGGAAAAATATTATGTTATTGGTTTATGGACTAAACAATAATAGTTTATATCTTTTACTTAGTCTATAAATCCATTCAAGAGTTTTCAAAACTTTGTTTAAGTCAAAATGACAAAAACAAGTGTGAGTTGACATTTCATATTTCGACCTATTTTGCAAAATGATGAGTTTTCACAACTGGGACATGTAATTTGAAATTTTCCTTTTATAACTTGTTCATTTTCATATTTATAATCATTTCCTAAAGTTTTATATTTTTTGATATTTATTTGCTATTTTTAAGGTACTTCAAAACTCAGTTTTCAAACATGAACAGTGCTTGTGCATGTTTATAAGTTGACTTATGTACTGTAGCAAGTCGACTTATGAACTCTTTTAGAAAATACAATTTTTATCTGCTAAGTCGAATTAAAATTACAGCAAGTCGACTTATAGCAAGTTGACTTATAACGACTTATGAACTGTTTTCCTATATATTCTTTTTGTCTGCTGAGTCGACTTACAACTGAAACAAGTTGACTCATAAGATATAAGTCGACTTATAAGTTGACTTATAAACTAGTTGTTGCACAGTAACATATATTTTCCAGATTTTATTTATTTTAATATTTTATGGGTTTTTGGTGTTTACTTGGGCTGGTTTCTTCTACCCTATATATACCCCTTTGCCATAACTATTTTCAATAACCAAGATAGTTTTAAAAATAAGTTTAAGGGTGTTTAAAAGTATGGTTTAAGTTTTTGTTTCAAGTGTGTTTTGTGTGAAGTTGTTTTCACAAGAGGAGGAGATCATCTCTTTGGTGTTTGGGCTTCAACTTCATCTCTCTCTCTCTCTCTTGATTTCTAGAGAAGATTTTCTAAACTCAATTCTAGCTTTACATTTATATATTTATTTGATTATCATTTTTATTAAGCTAGATTTTATAATTGAGTTTAGTTTGGATTATTTCTCATTATTTACACGCACACCCCTTGAAAATGATGAGTTTTCACTATTGAGAAGTGCAATTTCAAAAAAAAAATTTAACATGTTTATTATCATGTTTACAATTATTTCTCAATGTTTTATATTTTTCTGAATTTATTTGCTATTTTTAAAGGTACTTCAAAAATCAGATTTACTATTCAAAACAGGCTGATATTGTGTTATCAGTCAACTGATGCAAGGGATCAGTCGATTGAAGAAATTATCTGGAATCATCAAAAGTTTCTATTTTTGTGACTGATAAATAGTATCAGTCGACTGACGGCCTAATGGCTAGTTTTTTTCCAGTTTTTTGTTTTTTGTCTTTTTGCTGGGTTTTCTTGGTTTCTTCTTAGCTTTGGGGTTTCCTATATATACCCCATACCCTCTAACTTATGAGCACAATTAAGAGGTATTTAAAAATAAGTTTACAAAAGTTTAACAAGGGTTTAAGTTTGTTTTAGTGTTTGTTTGGTTTGTGAAGAAGTTTTCACAAGTGAAGGAGATCATCTTCATTGTTTGAGCTTCAATCTTCATCTCTCCATCTTATTTTTTAGAGAATAATTTCTAAACTCTTTTCTAGCTCTTTATTTTTTTTATTATAATTTTCATAAGCTAAAATTATATTGAGTTTAGTTTTGATTTATCTCTTTACTTATACACACAACCATTAAGCTTATTGTATTTGCATACATTGTATAATTAGTTTGTGGGATTGTGTGACTTAGACTGTAAGCTTTTATTGTGTTCTCATCCATAGTAGAGAACAAACATTTGTTGTATTGAGCCTAATTGTGAGGTTCACTTTGTATTACACAAGTACACCAAGAGGAGTGCAGAGGTGAGAGACATGGTCGGTCCCAAGAGGAATGATGTCAGTAGTAAAGCCTAGTTAGATGTAGTAATTCCGAGCACATGAGGGAGACACGTGAGAGACCAACACTTGAGGTGGTAGTTGTGTAGTTACATTATGAGTGATTGTGAATGTTGATCGGTGAACATTGAAAACTGATATTGTGTGGTGTAAACATTTTCGGGTGAGCGATGAAAACCCGGTGTGATAGTGGATTTCTCACCGGGAGTGGGGAGCGGAGACGTAGGTCGAAAGGAACAAACTCCGTGATCATTTGCTTGTGTTTGTGTTGGTTTATTTGTGAACTATCACTCTTGTTTGTTTTTGTTTATTTCACCCTTGTTTATATTGCTTATCCTTGTATATATCTTGTAGTATATCATATTTGCTAGGATATATTTATTAATTAGTTTTTATTGGCATTAAACAAGATTAGATTAGCATAAACCCTATTCAACCCCCCTCCCCCACCCCCTCTAGGGTTCTTTCGTAGTGGCATTTGGGTCTATCAAGGCCTGGAGACGATCAAGCATCCGAATCCCTATCCTAGGGTGGATTCAAAAAGAGGCGGGGCTGAGTATAGTTAAGCAATGCACTTTTAAATTTGCACTCCACGAGTCATATATTGACAAGGTCACGTGCAACTCGTTCTATTAAATGTTTGTCAGATAATATTAGGCAACTTTTATTTATGTGATAGGTACGCAGCTTATGACAGGTGGGCCCAGAAGTACACATTCACTAAGGACGACGAGGAGTTTGTATTTCGTTCGGCGTCTCTTCCACAGGAGACGAGATTGGTGATGGCGACTCAAGTGAAGAGGCTAGTGAATACAAACATTAAGTTTGTTTTATTGTTCATTAGGCCTTACGAGGAGCAGCTGAGTAGAGTATGCTCGACAACCTTGAGCAAGCTTCAGGAGGGAGATCTTGACAGGTTGAAGGCCAAGTATGCAGACTTGTTTTTAGAGATCATTGGACTTCCGCCGAGACAGAGTGTGGAGCACGAGATTATGTTGACGGGAGAGAGTTCTTTGCCGAATATATGTCTTTACCGCACATCCATACAGGAGTCCGAAGAGATAGAGAAGCAAGTTTAGGAGCTTCTTGAGAAGGGAGTGATAGTGCCGAGTTGTTCGCCTTGCGGGTCGCCAGTGTTATTGTTGCCCAAGAAGGATGGAGGCTGGCGCATGTGTGTGAATTACTGGGCGCTGAACAAGATAACGATCAAGATTCGTTAGCCACTACTCCTGATACATGATCTTATGGACCAGTTAGAAGGAGTGAGGTTCTTCACAAAGTTGGATCTTAAATCTTGTTACCATCAGGTAAGGATTCGAGAGGATGACACCTGGAAGACTTCGCTCAAGACCAAGCAGTGCCTATTCGAGTGGTTGGTGCTGTCGTTCGGGTTATGCAATACTTCAGCAACCTTTATGAGTCTCATGAATGATTTTTTGTGATCTTTTATAGAGGATTTTGCGATAGTTTACCTCAATGATATCTTGGTGTACAGTGGGACCTAGGAAGAGCATCTAGTTCATGTTGAGAAGGTGTTTGAAGTATTGCGGGACGGCCAGATGAAGCTCAATGGGAAGAAGTGCGAATTTGGGAAGGACGAGTTGGTGTATCTCAGCTTCATTGTAGGAAAAGGCTAGTGGAGGATAGATCCAAGCAAGGTGGCGGTGATCACGAAGCGGTCGACGCCTAGGACAGTAACAGAGGTGAGAAGCTTCATGGGGGCTTGCCAGTATTTGTGCAAGTTTATTCAATAATTTTCTACTTATACGACACCTTTACATGGCCTTACTAAGGCGAAAGTTTAGTTCGAGTGGGGGATGGACGCATGAGGAGGCTTTTTAATTACTGAAGAGGAAGATCTCGGAGGCACCAGTGTTGGTATTACCTAATTTACAGAGGACCTTTGAGGTAGAGACTGATACTTCTAGCTATGCTATGGGTGTTGTGTTGATACAAGATGGGAAGTCGGTGGAGTACCATTCTAAGATGTTTACAGGTGCTATCTGTAGGCGTATAAAATTGCCTATAGGTCCCACAATACAGCTCGACAACGCCGATTCAACAAATGAACCATCGGGCGACGTATCCAAGCACGACCGTTATCCCGCCAACGCCGAAGCCAATCCATACGCAACGGAGCAGGTTAACGAGGCGACGAAGCCAACAAATCGCACCTAAGCAGAGGAATGCATCCACTTGCACGCGGAATCAAACCAACGTTTCGGGGAATCACCGAGTCATCTAAACAAGAGTGAACTCGGTGATATAACGATCGAATCAAGATTAGTTTCGGACTCGAACTCAGAAGTGGGTTTACTGCCAAATCAGGAATCGGATCAAAACGAATCGAATCCGAACAAGTCAACCACACAACCGAATCGAAGTCCAAATCAACAACGAATCAGAATCGGAAACACGGAAAACCCGAACGACGGACGAAACGAACACACCCGGGGGGACTCGGCCCGAACCGAACCAACCCGGGGTGGCTCGGCCCAAGCCGAGCCACCCTGGGGTGGCTCGGCATGAGCCGAGCCACCCCAAGGTGGCCGGCAGCCCCCCCTCTCCCCTTGTGTGTTGTGTACACGTGCATACGCACAGGTTCGTTTGGCTATAAATAGGAGGGGTGTTGTTCATTCAAAGAGGTTGGATTTTGGGAGGAGGCGAAGCCCTGCTGGATTGAAGACTCAAATCTAAACAAGATTCAAACATCGAAGGTTTAGGAGACTTGGACTTCCAGATCCGGTGCTCAGCGATCGACAACGCCAAATAAGGCAGGAGTTCGAGAGGATCGGATCTTCAGATCTACACGATCACACTCCGGATCTAAGCTTGGTTCTTAGATCCCGAGATTCGAGCGGTTGTTTCCTTGGTGAAACAATCCCTCCCGGCTATTATCTCCCTTTGTGGAATAATACCCGTTATATCGTGTAGATCCGACCGGATCGAGATCACGCGGTGGTCCATGGCAAATAACCCCGGCGCAGGCAAAGAACCCACACAAAGCGAGTGACCGCATAACAGGAGCTCGCGATTCGTTCGACATAAAAGGAAACAAATTGTAATCTTTCTTTTTCGTATTTTGATTTTCATTGTAACCGGCTCTTATAAAAAGACCGGATCTTTGTAACGCATAAAGTTGTTAACTAAGATGGCAATGATATCAATGAAGAAAGGCACAAAATTTCCCGCGAACAATCTGGCTACCACAGTGGGAGCCACCGATCTCGCCGACGAGATCGTTGCGTCGCAGCCTCGGATCCCGATCCCGGTCGTGGAGGAGGTCGAATACGAGTTCGACCAACAGAAGTTCGAGACGTACCTGTCGTCCTCGTCCGGATCTACCTCCTCCCGCAAGTCCAAGTCTCCAAAGTTCTCCTCCAAGAGGAAGCTTCGTTGGTACGAAGAAGTTGAAGCTACTAACGAAGATCTCGCCCCGTTTGATGCCGAAGCTGCATTGGGTGAGGTCTCCCCAACCTCTAACCAGGTCAGTTCCGCTCTGGCCAAATCCTCCGTTGCCGAAGGCGTAGTGACTCTCTCAAAAAGAGCCCGCCAAAGGCAACGCCAACGCCTTGCGAAACAATTCGCAAAGGCAATGGAATCTGTTGATGGAGTCCGCTACAAGGCGGAGCTGAAAAACAGAAGAGGCAAACAGCCTCAACAGCAGATGAATGGCGCATCTTCCAAGCCACTAACAACGGAATGGGTCCGTGTCAAACGGAATCGTTCAACACTTGAGGAGCGCATTCGCAAGCGCCGCGCACTCTCAGCGCAAGCACGGGCTCGAGTCGAGGAAGCCCGTAGGAAGCTGCAGAATAGAGTGGCCAAGAAATCGCCACCAACTCGCAAAATATGGTGGCCAAAATCCGAAGTGGTGATTCAGGCCGAGGAGCGACCTTTACAGCCTGCAAAACGAGTTCAACCTCCCGAACCATCCCGAGGAAGGAGGTCAATCTTAGAGCGCCTCGGTCCAATTCCCGACGAGCGCAGCAAAGTTCATGAACGCTTGGGCCCTATGAAGAAGTCCCGAACGAATCAACATGCTGGGGGTCGCCATGATCCTCAACATGACAAGGAGTTCACGGCGCCTGAGCGCACTAACTTGCGCATTGAAGTTCGGGAGCCCGTTGAGAATTCACGCCCACAAAGGCGCGTTTCGAGGCGAGTGACTCTCGAAAGTCCAAATAAGGTAATTCGCTCTCAGAAGGAAACGTTGTCATCCGATGACGATAATGTTATACCTGGGATATCGTGCCAACACGCGATAGGTTGCTCCGACTCCCAAAATGACGAGCTGTACTATCGTGCTGGGGGTACGACCAAATCCAGAAAAAGGAATCCCCAGAGGATAGAGACTCAGTGCCCCTGTTCCAAACTCATTCGGGCGGTATTGTCTCAGTGTAATTGCACAAAGATGGTCCCCGAAAGGGTTTCGGTGTTCGAAAGGCTCAGCAATGAAACGCCAAAGCCAAAGCCTAGGCGTTTCCGACGAAGGAGAGCGGTGATTGAAGACGGAGAATGCCCGAGGGTCACCGCTAATATGACCAACAAAGGGACATTGGCACGGGATGATCTCGAGTCAATTCTGAATGCATCTCGGTGTTTAACCTGTTTGCGGTCCGGAGCCATCTCACGAAGAACGTATGGGAGGGTTCGGATAAGCTCACCTTCAGAAGATGAAGAATCGGATGCTTGCTCTGCGGTCGCGTCCGACAACACTGTATCCAGCGAAGGAGAACCCCGCGAGTCATTCATGATAAGCGCGGAACAAGTGGCCAAGATGCTTGAAGAAGCCATGGCCAAACAACAGGAGACCTTTAGGCTCGAGATGCAGATGGCCATGCAGACCATGAGGGAGATGCATGAGCAGCAAATCCAGGCACTGAGGAACCAGCAAGGCGAACCAAGCCACCGTAATCAGGTTGTTCAAGAAGTTGAACATACGGATACGGATGAAACTCGCAAAGCCGATGACCCTCCCATCAACGCAGGGGGTGGTAATGAGGATGCCAACGAAGATACAGGTGAAAACTTGAAAATCAAAAGCCTCGAGAGCAAAATCAATACCTTGATGTCAGCTCAAGAGGTGAAGAAAACGGGCATTCCTTGTCCATACCCAAGGGAGTAGGATTCAATCCCCTATCCGGCGAAGTTTAGTCTAATCAACTTCACGCCGTTCGATGGGAAAGGTTCCCCCACTCAGCATTTGATTTATTTCAAATCGCACCTGGGTATTATCTCCGGCAATGAGCCTCTGATGGTACGGTCATTCGTTGGCACTCTTCGTGGAGCCGCCTTCGATTGGTACCGCCGCCTCAAGCCAGGAAGCGTGCATAGCTGGGACGACATGGAGACGAGATTCCTCGCTAACTTCTTCGACGACGACACCGAGATATCCATCGGAACGTTGTTCGACGAGAAACAAAAGGACGGGGAGTTAGTCGAAACCTTCGTCAAAAGGTTCCGGAACAAAGCGTTAAATTGCCGGGACCCGATCACTGAGGAGTTCATCCTCCAAACCTGCCATAACAATCTTTCGTTGGACGTGTTGGAAGCAATAGGAACAGCACCGTCCAGCACATGGAAAGACTTGAAGGTCAGAGGGGAACAAGCTGAACGCTTCCTCCGAAGGAAGAAGGCCGAGAGGAGTCAATCGACGACAAATCCTCCGAACTCGAACTTCGCCTCCCGTGGTAAGGGCAAAACACCTGCAGCGGCTGTCGATGCTAATCAAACGTCGCAACAGCAGTCCCGGAGACAACAAAAAACTTCGGATCGCCAGCCTCAAAAAGAGTACTCCTTCAAGGATGAAGATGTTCCAGCCATCTTCAAATCCCTCCTTGACAATAACAAGATCAAGCTCCCGCCGATCACGAATCAGGAGGAAGCTGACAACACTGCGGATCCGAAGTACTGCGCATACCACAGGAAGATCCTTCATCCCACCAAGGCCTGTTTTACTCTAAAGAACAGTATCCAGACCTTGGTTGAAGCCGGCGTCATAACGCTAGAGTAGGCCAGTCAAGAATGGTGAGACTCCAGTGGGTGCACGAGTATAAACTGTATCCCCTAACTCCGACCGGTATATGAGTATAAACTGCTTCCTGAGACTCCAGTGGGTGCACGAGTATAAACTGTATCCCCTAACTCCGACCGGTATAAGAGTATAAACTGCTCCCTGATACTCCAATAGGTATAAGAGTCTAAACTATTTCCTTTCTTCCACGGGAAGTTCCTGGAGAGTGCCATGCGTGGTATTTGTAAGGATAACCCGATCATGCGGTTAATGCAACAATAAACCCAGTTTTGCAAAGGAAGCTGGGGGTGGATAATTCATGTAACGGGAAGTTCCCGAAAGAATGTTAAATGTAATATTCTTAGGGATAACCCGGTCATGATGAATAAAGTGATAAACACTAAACTCCTAATTTCCGAACACTTGATTAAACAGGAAAGAATTTTGGTCTATCAATCATTGACCAATTGTCGAAACCCTTTGTGTTAAGTCCTTATCACTTAACATCAGGGATCCCCTTCCGAGTGATTTGTACGAATCAACATTCCTATAATGATTTGTATTCTTACTCTCACTCCCCACTTGGTCAAACCTTCCTACAGTTAGGACCAAAACCAAAATCCCCTCTCGATTCCTTCAATGAACGAGAGGTCCACTTTCAAATTGAGTGATCAAACCTTCCTACAGTTAGGGTCATCTCAAACTCCCGCTTGGTCAAACCTTCCTACAGTTAGGACCAAAACCACAATTCATTCTCGATAAACGAGAAATTCATCTTTACCTCGGTAATCAAACCTTCCGACAGTTAGGGTTATCCGAATCGCTTTCACCTTTCCGGATTCTGGGGGTGGAGATCCCACCCCGAGTCTCCTTTTCAAACAGGGAATAGAATATAAAATTCTTCCTTCCCACACCAACTCCTTTTTCAAGAATTTAGGATTCATCCTAGGAAGTTTATCCCGAATCCTAAGCAGGGATAAGTCTGCGCCTAACACGCGCTGCCGGTTTAGTCTTTTACCGATTGAAGAAGACACCAGAGTCCGATTCTGGGGAATTTCATCCCGAAGCCTAAGAAGGGATGAGTCAGCGCCTAACACGCGTTGCCGGTTA
>BQKN01000705.1:727459-759056 GCA_022839385.1 Asparagus kiusianus | reverse complement strand
ATGTGTATGTGTGTATATGATTGAGCTTGAAGTATTTAACACACATAATATAAAACCTAAACTAATATACCAAGCGCTGATCTTGATCTTTAATAAGCTCTGACTTGGTTGCGGATGAAGCTTGATCTTGAATATGACTTGATATATAATGGCTTCATACCGATATTCCGCCAACCTCCATTTGATGTGATCGTGAAGGCTCAAACCATCCAACCTCCCACATATTGTTTGTCATGTTATGAGCCTACATCTTCTAATCTTATTTTGATGATTACAAACAATTCTTAATATTGTTTGTCTAGTGTTTATGTTTTCTTATTAGGTATTCTAGAGACCTAACACAATCTTTGTGAGGCACGGTCCTTCCTGTCTCACTCCGATAGTTTTTTGGTGAATTATTTGGTGAGATCTGAGTCTCGTCCCCAACCCTCACGATAGTCTTTGGAGTTTCCCACCTCTCGGCCTCCGAGGTAGTTTTCTCTCGGCTCACACAACCGGCATCGCCGATTCATAATTAATTAACGGTATCACCGTTTCATATTCAATTAATGGCATCACCTTCATATTTAATTATCGGCATCACTGTTTTACGGTCTCCTTTTGGTCTCCAATTAATGGTATCGCCATTTAAGCCGTCTCTCATACTCAAATTAACGGCCTCATCGTTTTAAGGTCGTCTATCAGTCTCATATTAATGGCATCACCGTTTCAAGCAGCCTCTCGGCTCCAAATCAATTTGGAACATGACAAAATTTGATGATGATGCATTGGCCGAGCTTTGTGCTAAATGTAGCTTAGACGATGAAGATGACCCTGTTTTTCTATCAACTAAGGACCGGACAGATTCACATTCCCTTAATAATTGTCTCTTGGGGAAGGTTTTTGGTAGGAAGATTGCTAATAGAGATAGTCTTGAGTGTGTCCTTAGGAAGGTATGAATTGTAGATGCCCCCTTCCAGGTGGAACATTATATTGGAAGGCATATTTTCCTTTTCAGATTCGGTTCTTATGCAGATAGGGAGAAAGTGCTTGATAGTGGATCATGGTTCTTTGAAAGGAACTTGCTCAATTGATTGTTCCTCGTGGGGTCGGTGCCCCAACTTCTCTGGATTTCTCTTCAACTTTATTTTAGGTAAACGTCAAGAATGTACCACTGACTGTGATGAACGAGAGGTGCACTAGAGACTATGGATCTCTTGTAGGAGAACTTAAAGGGATTGATTTGCAGGATAACAAGATATGGCTAAGAATTCTCGTGGATATTACTAAGCCTCTAAAAAGCAGAGTGTGACAAACGAAGTGTACAAGTCAATGGTATTTTTATCACATCCAAAAGCAGATATGGTTATTGGCTCAGAAACCCCCCTCCATATTTCAAGGCCTTTGAGACTTGGTCTTCTAGAGCAACTGAGCAGATCGTGACGGGTAGAAACAACCATCATCTTGGGTGTTCTCAGATGATACTCAGGATGATGATTCACATGGTAGTGCTCCACTATAGATCATTCCAGTAATGGTGAGGTGTAAAACCCCTCCTGTACCCTTGCCCATGAATACCTGTATTGGCTTTGATTTGCATGACGTTATAATTTCCACATCCACCTCTAGAAAGTGGGCTATATCAACCTGGAAGAGGCTTTCTAGAGGGTCCGGACAGCAGGGCTCCAAACAAAGAGAGAAAGGAGGCAAACACAGGAAATATTCTCTGAAGGATCCTCGAGATGTACATAAGAAGAGGGCACGATTAGTGATTTCTAGTCCAGATTCTACTCTTGTTGAGGCGCACTCTGGTGGCCAGGGGCGCCAGGAGCCATGAGTTTCTTTTGTTGGAATGTTTAGGGACTGGGGAACCCTAAAATGCTGACTGCTTTCTGTAGATTGATGCAGACTCATTCCCCAAGTCTAGTCTTTCTTTCGGAGACTAGACTTTCTAGTAGGTGGGCACAGATAATAAGATCTCAGTTGGGTTTCTAGAATTGCATTGTGGTGGATAGTAGAGGTAGAAGTGGTGGACTCATGTTACTATGAGGCGATGAAATGGATGTGACTATTCATTCTTTTTCTCCGGGACACATTGACGCATCAGTTGTTGACTCAGCGGGAAGAAACTGGAGATTCACCAGGTTTTATGGCCATCTTTAGAAACACTTACGGTACCAGTCCTGGGATCTGTTGAGATGGTTGAGGGGTCCTTCCTCTGAGCCATGGTTATATGGAGGTGACTTTAATACCATCATAAGCCCAGGGGAGAAGCTGGGTAGTAGACAGACACATGTTTCGATAATGCTAGATTTCCTGAATGTTCTGCTAGATTGTGAGCTACTTAATCTGGGGTATTATGGGCACACCTTCACTTGGAATAATCATCAGACTGGTACATCCCATATCATGGAGTGCTTTGATAGGATGGTTGCTGACTCTGGCTAGCGTGACATATTTCTCACTGCTGAGGTACACCACTTGGATTTCTCTGTTTCTAACCATCGTCCTATTATGTTATATTTTACTTATCCTCGCCCCCTTCCAGTTAGGCATGGTCGTCCCTTCCGCTTTGAAGCTTTCTGACTAAAAGAGGATGATTTGAGTGATGTTATTAGCAGGGTCTGACCTGGGATCTCCACACAGCAGGGTCTATGTGAATCAGTTTGTCAGAAGCTAGGGTCTTGTGCTACAAATCTTAGTAGTTAGAGCAAAGAGCATTTTGGTAGATGGAGGCACAGATTATCAATTATTTAGCAAAAGCTCCAACATCTCTACTCTTCTCCTGCTGTGGGGGATCGTATGGCTGAGATCCGAAGACTTGAGAAGGAGAGGGAGGTTCTTGAGTATAGGGAAGAGAGCTTTTGGCGACAACGAGCTAGGGTTGATTGGCTCTGAGACGGGGACGTAACACCAAATTCTTCCATATTAGAGCTTCCACTAGGAGGAGGAAGAACTTCATTAGCCATCTACATCATCCTAATAGCACTTGGGTGGAGGTCCTGGAGGATCAGGTGGGAATTGCAATGCTTATTACGGAGTATTTCTCAGAACTATTTTCTTCTTCTACTCCTTCAGAGGAGGTTTTGGGTGAGGTGGGTAGTGCTATCTCTTCTAAGCTTTTAGTGGATGACCTCCGGATCATTTTTGAGCTTTTTATAGATGATGAGGTATGAGGTACTCTTCGATCTATGGACTCTTCTAAGGCACCCAGCCCAGATGGCTTCTATGTATTCTTTTTTTAGTCCCAGTGGTTTGTTATTGGCCTAGATTTTTCGGCTGCATATTTGAAGATTCTAAATGGGGGCTCGTCTATTAGGTCTTGGAATAAAACCAATGTGGTTCTCATCCCCAAAAAAGATTCACCTGAGACTGTGATAGATTTTTGACCCATTGGTCTATGTAATGTGGTCTATAAGATTGTCACGAAAGCCATTGCTAATAGGCTGAAGTGAGTTCTTGGCGGATTGATCGGATGCTTTTAGAATGCCTTTGTCCCAGGGATATCAATTCAAGACAATGTCATTGTTTCTTTTGAACTTCTCCACACATTGCAAAAAAGGAGACGTGGTCAGTCTGGCCATGTGGCACTAAAATTGGTTATGAGTAAGGCATATGATAGAGTGGAATGAGGATTTATTGACAAGGCCCTTCAGGTCATGGGATTTCCTGATCATTGGAGGCATCTCATCTTGGACTGTATCTCTACTTCCTCAGTCTCTTTTTGCCTCAATGGGCAGATTGTGGGTCGGGTCACTCCTACTCATGGTCTGCGATAAGGATGCCCACTATCTTCATATTTGTTTCTTCTCTGCACAGAAGTTCTCTTGGTACTGATCATCAGACAGGAGGAGAACAGGTGCATCAGAGGGTTATCTTGTTCCCGACCGGGGCTGTTTGGGTGGGAAATTGATTTCTTTATTGTATAACTTATTACAACTTCAGTCGTTACAACAAGTTCAAAAAAGATCAGTCTTTTTATAAGACCTTTACACAATGAAATTAAAATTACAATCTCCTTCAAACAAACGCAACGGGTGTTTATCGCTCGCTGCTTGCGTGGGATCTTGGCCTGTGATGGGGACGTTAGTATCTGTGGACCACCAAACAATCAGATCAGATCCGGAGCTTTGTTGATTCACGAAGGAATCAAGAAACCGAAGTAATTATCTCGGCAACAGCGAGATAATCACTCTTCTCGAAATCACCGTAACGGTGCAATCTCAAGGTAAAGAACCGGACTGCAGATTTGACGAACTCCTCTTCTTTATGCTAAAGAATTTGCTGATATCTCCTCCTCCTCTTTGAAATTCATGGCTCTTCAATCCTCAGTTTAGTAGGGTTTCGCCAATGCTTGAGAATTCCAGATCTGAAAAAATAAAGTCCCTGGGGCTGTATTTATAGGCTTTGGGAGCCCTGTTTTTGGATAAGAACGGCTGATTCCCTCTTATCCTTGGTTGTAACCACTTAATCATGCTATGGATGATTTTTATTAGTTAAAGCAAATCTAGGCGGTTAACGATCGAAAAACCGCCAAAAACAGCCAAATCTGATTTTCAGGTCTGCAGACACCCGTAGGTGTCTTAGCGTGGCCGAGACACTTGTGAGTGTCTCGGCCAAACCGAGACACCAAGGGGTGTCTCGGCCAAGACGAGACACCTTTAGGTGTCTCGGGTTGGCTGAGACATCAAAGAGGTGTCTTGACTTTGGCTTAGGGCTCGATCTGCGTGTTCCGTCCGTTTTCACCGTATTTTCATCATCCGAACGCGGAATCGTGCGATCCAGAATGCGCCGGAAAGTTGATGAGGAGATATACGAGGTCCCATGATTGAATCACATGTGGAGTAAATAGGACACGAGGGGCGCTTCATCTTTCGTAAGCAACATACAGCTCCCGCTTCATTCGTGTTTCCATTATTCCGAAATTTCGTTGCTTCGCATGGTCCGTCGACTCACTTCATGTGTTTGTCATCGTCAAATGAGCTTCTGTGACTCGAATAGTAACATTCATCATCTTCTCTCTGTCTCGAGTCGCGTGCGGGGGCCTATAGGTAATTTTTAAGCCTACAGATACCTCCTCCAAAGTGTTTTAGTCTCGTTTCTTTTATAGATGAGCCTGAAATACTTTGGATATGATCGGTCCAACCTTTAGTCGGTGTAAACGACCTGTAGTTAGCTTTGATTCTTGACTCTTTTGATTTTCAATCTATTCGATATTTTGACGAATAGCTGACATTCTTCCGGTGCTACATTTATCATCTGGCTGTCGTCGAAGTCTTGAATCAAAACTGGTGAGTTGATTTTGGCTCGTGTCGTCGAGTTGACTATGAACTGACCATCTCCATCACAATATATTGACTTGCGTTGACTGGCGTTGACCTAGGGTTACGTGTTGATCGGCATTAACCTAGGGTTTCGGATCGCCCGACGTTGACTTTTTATTGTAACGCGTTGACCAGCGTTGACTTTTTCATCGTAACACGTTGCATTTTTCATCGCAACGCGTTTAATTTTTTATCGCAAGGCGTTGACTGGCGTTGACCTAGGGTTATGCGTTGACCAGCGTTAACCTAGGGTTTTGGATCGCCAGGAGTTGACTTTTTCATCGTAACATGTTAACTGGCGTTGACCTAGGGTTACACGTTGACCGATGTTAACCTAGGGTTTCAAATCGACTAGTGTTAACCTTAGGGTTTCGTACCGATTGGCATTAACACAGTTTATACTCGTACGTTTGCTGAAGTATACACAGTTTAAGCTCTTAAGGTATTGGAGCATGACGGTCCCAACTTTCAGGCTGCCGGACTAACTGTTAAAGTTATTTCGTCTGCAGATATAGATCTTATCCCGAAGTTGTTGGATGCTCCAGTCACAAGACTAACTAATGGGGCTGGTGCGTCAATGACTCATGCATATAAATGATTTTTGGCAAACCCTCAGCCGTCAACGGGTTTGATGAGCCTTTACCGACTACCGTTTAAGTCGGGCTAGCATGCGAATTGTTTAAATCCGTTCCGCATGTAATGTTGTGTTAAAAGAGTTAACTCTTTTAGTACTATGATATTGAATATGTAGACTTCATCTTTCTCAGGGGAATAGGCTACCTGGCTGTATGTATCAGATGCAGACTCAGGATTTTTAGAAAATCCTTAGCCATTAACGAATTTGACGTGCCTTTACCGATTACCGTTTGAATCGGGCTAGCATGTGAATTGTTTAAATCCGTTTTCACATTTAACGTTGTGCTAAGAGAGTTAACTCTCTTAGTGCTATGATATTAAATATGTAGACTTCATTTTTCTTATGGAATAGACAACCCGACAATGGGTGTTAGGCGCTGACTTATCCCTTCTTAGGATTCGGGATGAAAGTCCTCAGACTTGGATTCTGGTGTCTTCTTTAATTGGTGAAAGACTAAACCGGTAACACGTGTTAGGCACTGACTTATCCCTACTTAGGATTCAGGATAAAATTCCCTGTACGTGTGAGTCACGGATTATGGTGTTATTAATAACAATCTGCCACAATGTCAAATATGTGGGTTTTTATCTTTTTTTACTATTAAAGACTAACCGGCAACGCGTGTTAGGCGCTGACTTATCCATACTTAGGCTTTGGGATAAAATTCCTCAGACTTGGATTCTGGTGTCTTCTTCTGTCGGTGAAAGACTAAACCGACAACGCGTATTAGGCGCTGATTTATCCCTACTTAGGATTCAGGATAAAATTCCCCGTACGTGTGAGGCATGGATTATGGTGTTATTAATAACGACCTGTCACAATGTCGAGTATGTGGGCTTTTGTACTTTTTACGGTTACAGACTAACCAGCAACGCGTGTTAGATGCTTACTTATCCCTACTTAGGCTTCGGGATAAAATTTCTTGCGTGTGTTAGGCACGGATTATGGTGTTATTAATAACAACCTGCCACAATGTCGAATATGTGGGCTTTTATCCTTTTTATGGTTAAAGACTAACCGACAATGCGTGTTAAACGCTGACTTATCCCTACTTAGGCTTCGGGATAAAATTCCTCGTATATGTGAGGCACGGATTATGGTGTTATTAATAACAATTTGCCATAATATTGAATATATGGGCTTTTATCGTTTTTACGGTTAAAGACTAACCAGCAACACGTGTTAGGTACTGATTTATCCCTACTTAGGCTTCAGGATAAAATTCCTCAGACTTGGATTCTGGTGTCTTCTTCAATCAGTGAAAGACTAAATTGGCAACGTGTGTTAGGCGCTGACTTATCCTATTTAGGATTCTGGATAAAATTCCCCGTACGTGTGAGGCACGGATTATGATGTTATTAATAACAACCTGCCACAATGTCAAATATATGGGCTTTTATCCTTTTTACGGTTAAAGACTAACCGGCAATGCATGTTAGGTGCTGACTTATCTCTACTTAGACTTCGGGATAAAAGTCCTCAGACTCGGATTCTGGTGTCTTTTTTAATTGGTGAAAGACTAAACCGGTAACGTGTGTTAGGCGTTGACTTATCCCTACTTAGGATTCGGGATAAAATTCTTCGTACGTGTAAGGCACGAATTTTGGTGTTTGAAAGTAATGTCCTCTTGGGGTAAAGAAGAATCCGATGCTGGAGAGGAACAATTTTATATTCTATCTCCAGTTGCAAAGAAAACTCAAAGTGGGCTCTCCACTTTGAGAATCTGAAGAGTGAAACTAAGAGTAGGATCTCCACTCCGAGAATCGAAAAGATTCGGATAATCCAAACTGTCGGAAGGTTTGATTACCGAACTAAAGGTGATTTTCTCATTTATCAAGAGTGAATTATGGTTTTGGCCCTAACTATAGGAAGGTTTGACCAAGCAGGAGTTTGAGGTGACCCTAACTGTAGAAAGGTTTGATCACTCGATTTGAAAGTGGACCTCTCGTTCGTGAAAGGAATCGAGAGGAGATTTTGGTTGTGGTCCTAACTATAAGAAGGTTTGACCAAATAGACATTGAGAGTGGGAATACAAATTACAGAGGGAGTGTTGATTCGTACAAATCACTCAAAGGGGGTTCCTAGTGTTAAGTGACAAATACCTAACATGGAGGGGTTCGACAATTGTCAAAAAACAGAAGATTAAATTTCTGAGTACTATGTCCGGACTCTAACAATGGGAGTGCTGAGTGCACAGGCGTAGCGGGAGTTTGAATGGGAGTTTCTTATTTATCACCTTTTTGTAGTGACCGGGTTATCCCTAAAAAATACACTATGTAGAATTCTTTCAGGAACTTCCCGTTATATGAATTACCCACCCCCAACTTTTTTGCAAAACTGGGTCTAATATTAAACTCAGTTGGATGATCGGGTTATCCTTAAGAATATTATGTATAAAATTCCCCAGGAACTTCCCATCGAAGGTAGGAAATAGTTTAGACTCATATAGCTATTGGACTACTAGGGAGTAACCTCATATACCGGTTGGAGGATTGAGAAGCAGTTTATACTCGTATACTCTTCGGAGTGTTCGTTCGACTTAATTAAGCGTTATGACGCTGGCTTCAAATAAGGTTTGGATGCTATTCTTAAGAGCGAAGCAAGCCTTGGTAGGATGAATGATCCTCCTGTGGTACGCACAGTACTTCGGATCCGTAGTATTGTTAGCTTCCTCCTGATCTGCGATAGGTGGTAGCTTGATCTTGTTATTTTTAAGGAGAGACTCGAAAATAGTTGGAACGTCTTCGTCCTTGAAGGAGTACTCCTTTTGGAGTCTTGGATCCAAAGTCTTTTGCTGTCTTCAGGGTTGTTGTTGTGACGTCAGATTAACGTCAATAACTGCTGTAGGTGCCTTGCCCTTACCACGGGAGGTGAAGTTCAAGTTTGGAGGATTAGCCGTCGGTTGGCTCCTCTCGGCCTTCTTCTTTCGGAGGAAGCATTCGGCCTGCTCTCCGCGCACTTTTAACTCTTTCCAGGTGTTGGATGGTGCTACTCTCATAACTTTCAACACGTCCAAAGAAAGGTTGTTGTGGCATATTTGGAGGATGAAGTCCTCTGTGATCGGATCTCTGTAGTTCATCGCCTTATTCCGAAAGTGCTTGACGAAGTCGTCGACCGTTTCCTCATCCTCCTGTTTCTCCTCGAAGAGTGTTCTGATGGATATCTCGTCGTTGTCATAAAAGAAGTTGCCGAGGAACGAGCTCTCTATATCGTCCTAGCTGTTAATGTTTCCAGGCTTGAGACGGCGGTACCAATCGAAAGAAGGCCCACGGAGGGTGCCAACGAATGACCGAACCATCAAGGCTTCATTGCCAGAAATCATGTCCAAGTAGGATTTGAAATAGATCAAATGTTGAGTGGGCGAGCCCTTCCCGTCGAACGATGTGAAGTTGATCAGGTTAAACTTTGCCGGATACGGGATCGAATCCCACTCTTTTGGGTAAGGACATGGAATCCCGGTCTTCTTCACTTCTCGAGCAGACATCAAAGCGTCGATTTTGCTCTCGAGATTCTTCATCTTTTCATCCTCGTCTATATCCTGTTTTGGACAATTTCCGAGAGGAATAATGCGGCCACCCCCAGCATTGTCATCTTCGGTGGTACACCCCCAGCGTTCTGGTCAATAGGAGAGTTATCAGCATTAAGATGTTCATACGCATCCGAATCACTACCTGCTCGGTTAGCATCATTGCGACGGTTGGATTCACCGAATTGATTGGACAGAGTCCAAATTTGTTGGTCATGCTCTACCTTTATCCGTATCATGGCCATTTCCAATTCGAACTTAAAGTTCTCTTTTTGCTTAGCAAAAGAGTCCTCGATGATTTTGGTCATTTGCTTGGTATTAATTATAAGTGCCTCGCGGGATTGTCCTATGCTGGATACTGTATTATCATAAGCGATGAAATAGTTTGCATCAGATGCTTCATCTTCCGAGGATAATCCGCTATTCATCCTCTGATAGTCCCTACGCCTAGTTGTTCCCGTGCGTAACTGAGTTGTACATTGGGATATGTTCAAAAAATTTCGGGGATTGAAACTTCGCGTTGGCATCTCCTTATCGACCATATTGATGGTGACCTTTGGGAGTTCATCATCTTGCGTAGCTGATCTTTTTCTATAGAAATACCTTGGCTTAGACTTGGATGTTCTGGTAGAGATCCTTTCAAATACCGAGACCCTCTGTAGAGCGGTCTTGGGGCAGCTACACACTGATAATACTATCCTGATAAGTTTGGTATACAGACAGTGAGGATCCGCTTCTCGGGTACTTCTCTTTCGAGATTTATTCGTACCCCCAGCCCGATAGTACAACTCATCGGCATGATTGTTGGAGCAGCCTATCGTACGCTGGCACAACTTCCTAGGTATAACGTTATCATCATCAGACGAATATATTTCCTTCTGGGGATATAACACTTTGTTAGCATTTTCAAGAGTCACACGTTTGGAGTTACACCCGTGTGAGGGTAAAATTTTAACAGGCTCCTGGTTTTGTGCAGGCACACCCCCACGGGTAATTACGGGAATCAACTTGTTAGGAGGTCGCGTACGACCCCCAGTCCAGATGGTTGCTCGGGGTTCCTTCAACGGTCCTAAGCGTTCCTTAATAGGCACTTTGCCTTGATCTTCGTGTAAAGGACCCAGGCGATCCTTCAATGGAATTCTAAATTTGGAGTGATCTACGCTATCGTTGGGCTTCACCGAAGGTGTGGGAGCAATAGGAGCGGGATCTGAAGTTGACGAAGGTTGGGGAGCAATGTTGCTTGCTTTGGCCTTAGGTGTTGATTTGGCCTTTGGCATCCAAATTCGTTTGGATCTCGGCGATCTCTTAACCGCCTCTTCCTTTTTCATTTCTTGTGCTTTTTGCACAAGGATCTGGGCATGCGCAAGAAGTACGGGACGCTTCTGAATGCGCTCCTCAAGAGTGGAATGGTTCCGTTTGACATGAATCCATTTGTTAAAAGGTGGTTGGGAAGAGGTTCATGAAGCTTGCTGTGGAGCTGGCATAGACACTTAGCACTTTCTGAACTCCAGATTCGCTTGGTAACGGAGTCCGTCCACCTGATCTAAAGCCTTGGCAAATTGGCGAGCGAGACGTTGGCGTTGCCTTTGACGTGCTCTCCTTGATAGAGTTGGCGCGCCTTTAGTAGTTAACTCCTTGATCGCGGAGGAGTTCAGATCTACATATCTGGTCTCATTGGACGCCGGTAGATCGTTGTGAGGTGTGGCTGCAGCAACGGTAGTGGGGAATTCGCCTTCTTGAGTCTTCAGATCTGAAGACCAGCGGATCTTTCGGGCGGAGGAGACCTTCTTGCGCTTATGAGGAGAAGCGGATCTGGAGGAGGAAGAGGAGGAGACGTACTCCTCGAACTTCTGTTGGTCGAACTCGTATTCGACCTCTTCAACCACGGGGATCTTGATCATCGGCTGCGACACGACAGCCTCGGTGATGAGACTGTTGGCTCCCACTGTGGTCGCTAGGTTGTTTGGATAGGAAATCGATTTTTTCATTGTATAACTTATTACAACTTCAATCATTACAACAAGTGCAAAAAAAAGATCGGTCTTTTTATAAGACCTTTACACAATAAAATTAAAATTACAATCTCCTTCAAACAAACGCAACGGGTGTTTATCGCCCGCTGCTTACGTGGGATCTTGGCCTGTGACGGGGACGTTAGTATCCGTGGACCACCAAACGATTAGATCAGATCCGGAGCTTTGTTGATTCGCGAAGGAATCAGGAAACCGAAGTAATTATCTGGGGGAAGTATTTCAAGGACTCGAACTTCCTTTCAGCTGGTATCGGCCCTGCATGCTCTTATTTATGGCGGAGCATTATCTGGGGGATAGAGCTCCTGGCTCGAGGTCTAAGATGGAGGATATGTGATAGCCAGTGTGTCTCTACCAGTGCTGACCCGTGGATCCCAATGCCCTTTTCTTTCAAGCCAATCACTACACCGATTGACCCTTCCAGAATGGTGGCTTAGCTGATCTCTGCTTCGGGTACTTGGAATCATGAGCTGATTGCTACCTCCTTTTGGCAGGTAGATCGGGAGGACATTTCATTTATCCTACTATCGCCTTCTCCTATCCCTAACAAACTCATTTGGCATTATGAGGATGTTTACGTCAGGAACAAGTTCTGTTGTAGAATTCATTATAACTGTTTATCGATTACAATGAATAAAAAAGAGTGAGCTTCGTACTTTGTAAAACTACTCTTTATAATAAAAATCAAATTACAAGCACTATAGAAACAAACGCAGGATCGTTGTTTGGATCGTTGCTTGCACGGGATCTTTGCCTGTGTCGGGGATGCGTTAGCCCATGGACCATCGAATCATGAATTCTGATTGAATTGTGAAGGATTTAGGGATTCTTCCTTCATTTAGAAGCAAGAATAGTTTCAGTGAATATCTTATCTAAGTAAGATGAACACTCTTCTCAAGATCAAGTCAAAGCTTAGATCTTAAAGAACCTCCGAATTGTTGAAAGGAGATAAACTCTTAAAATTTACCGAAACCTTTTGAAAATCTATGCCCAATTGCTCAAGTAATAGCCTCTCTGCTCTCTTGGATCTGCTCTTTGGATCCGCTCCAAAAAATGCTCAGCCCCCCTTTTGTAACCGACGTCCCACTACTTAGATACCATATTTTATGAGGTTAGTGGGCCTATTTTCAATTTGTAACTGTCTCCCCATGTTTATGGTTGATTTCAAGCAGTTATGAAGCCAAAAAACCATCAAAAAACATGATGTAAGCAACTCTGTGACCGAGACAGGGTTGTGTGTCTCGCACTTCCGAGACAGTTTGTACTGTCTCGAGTATTTTGGCTCTAGCTCCCTCGTCCGATATCAGAATGAGATGATCTAAGATGCGTTAGAAAGATGATGAAGATATCTACAACTTTTGTCTTTTAAGATTCTACAGACTTGGTACAAGATGGTCATAACTGTCTCGCAATTCTGAGACAGTTGCGACTGTCTTGCACTTCCGAGACAGTTTGTGTTGTCTCGGGTATTTTGGCTCTAACTCTCTCGTTCGATCTCGGAATGAGATGATCCAAGATGCATTGGAAATCTTACGAAGAACTCTACAACCTCACATAGGTTAGAATTTCTGAGATAGTTGTAACTATCTCGCATTCTGAGACAGTTGCAACTGTCTCGTACTTCCGGTTGAGTTGTTCCTTTATCGTTTAGCGTGTTTCACAGACTCGTACGCTTCGCCGACTTACTTCATGTGCTTTTTAGCTTCTCTACAATATTGGATAATCTCTTTTGATTCAGATAATCCTCCTTGACTCAGATAGTAACATTCATAATCTTTTTTTTCATCTTGAGCTATATGCGAGAACCTATAGGTAATTTTTTATGCCAACAGATACCCTCTCTAAAGTGTTTCAGACTTATTCTTTTATAAAAGAGGTTGGAATACTTTGGATATGATACGTCTGGTTGTTAATTCATTAATTTCTTCAAGTTTTAGTCTATTCAGTTTTTTTGTCGGATAGCTAAAAATTTTTTGGTGTTGCATTTATCGCTTGACCGTTGTTAAAATCTTGAACTGAAGCTGGTGTGTTGATTTTTAAATTAGCTCGTGTCGTTTAGTTGATGTTGAACTAATCACCTTCGTCGGGAGTTTGTATCTGAGTCACGATTGAACTCCCCAAATTAATTCCTTGAACTGACGTTTCATCTTGAGCCTTGTTTCGGCGGAATTATCGACACGTTGGCTGGAGTAGACTTTCGTTGCAACGTGTTGACTGCATTGGGACGTGGCAAGCCCAAGTGTAGAGACTGTAAGACTAATTGTTAATGTCAGTTCATCTGCCTGTACAGAGTTTCTCCTGGCGTGGACCGTTATATATTTGCTAGTTTTTTACTTAATCACAGGGGGGTTTTGATTGTAGGACCAGTCATTGGAGTTGATATGACCACAATCACTGGAGAGACTTTTTCGATGTTGACTTGTGTGCGCGAGACAATATACCCTACGTCGTGTGTCTGAGGTGGGTTCAATTGTCCCGCTTGAAGAAAGGTAGCCTTCGGGCTGAATTTGTCTTCCTTTGCCTGCTTCCTTGAATTTGGCAGAGCTTAAACTTTATTATGATTGCTTATCCTACTCAGAATAAATATTGATAGGATTTTTGGCAAATCCTCAGCCATCAACGGATTTGATAAGCCTTTACTGACTACCGTTTGAGTCAAGCTAGCATACAGATTGTTTAAGTTCGTTCTGTATGTAACGTTGTACTAAGAGAATAAACTCTCTTAGACTTTGTACTATGATGTTGAATACATAGGTTTGGTTATTTTTGAGGGAACGTACCACCCGGCAATATGTGTTATACGTAGACTTATCTCTAATAAGGGACTAAGATAACATCCCCTACGTATAAAACATGGATTTAAAAATGTTGATGGGTTGCCTCTTTTTGGTGAAAAGATGAACCCGACACTAGAGAGGAAGAATTTTATATTCTATCTCCTGATCTCTTTTTTGTTGGTAGAGATGAACCCAATGATGGAGAGGAAGAATTTTATATTCTATCTCCTAGTCTCTTTTTTGTTAGTAGAGATGAACCCGATACTGGAGAGGAAAAATTTTATATTTTATCTCCTGCTGCAAAAGAAACTCCAAATAGGATCTCCACTTCGAGAATCTGAAGGGTGAAACTGAGAGTGGGATCTCCACTCCAAGAATCAAGAAGATTTAGATAATCCTAACTGTTAAAAGGATTAATTATCCAATCTAAAAGTGGATTTCTTATTTATCGAGATGGATTTCCAATTTTGGTCCTAACTGTTTAAAGGTTTGACCGAGTGGGGAATGTGTGAAAACCTTTCATTTATCGAGAGGTTCGATTTTGGTCCTAACTGTTTAAAGATTTTACCGAGTGGGGAATGTGTGGAAACCTTTCATTTATCGAGAGGTGATTCCGATTTTGGTTCTAACTGTTTAAAGATTTGACCGAGTGGGGAATGTGTGGAAACCTTTCATTTATCGAGAAGTGATTCTGATTTTGGTCCTAACTGTTTAAAGGTTTGACCGAGTGTGAGTTTGAGACGATTCTAACGGTTTGAAGGTTTGATCGTTCGATTTGTGGACCTCTCGTTCATGGAAGGAATCGAAAGGGGATTTTGGCTTTAGTCCTAACTGTTTAAAGGTTTGACCAAATGGGAATTTGAGACGATCCTAACTGTTTAAAGGTTTGATCATTCAAATTATGGACCTCTCGTTCATGGAAGGAATCAAGAGGGGCTTTTGGCTTTGGTCCTAACTATTTAAATGTTTGACCAAATGAGAATTTGAGACGATCCTAACTGTTTAAAGGTTTGATCGTTCAATTTGTGGACCTCTCGTTTATGAAAGGAATCGAGAGGGGATTTTATCTTTAGTCCTAATTGTTTAAAGTTTTAACCAAATGAGAGTTTGAGACGATCAGGAGTTTGAGACAATCCTAACTATTTAAAGGTTTGATCGTTCAATTTGTAAGTGGTCCTCTCGTTCATGGAAGGAATCGAGAGGGGATTTTGGCTTTTGTCCTAATTGTTTAAAGGTTTGACTAAATAAGAGTTTGAGATAATCTTAACTGTTTAAAGGTTTGATCGCTCAATTTGTAAGTGGTCCTTTCGTTCATGGAAGGAATCGAGAGGGGATTTTGGCTTTGGTCCTAACTGTTTAAAGGTTTGACCAAATAAGAAGTGGGAGTAGGGTACAAATAACAGTGAGAATATTGACTTGTACAAATCACTAGGTGGGGGTTTTCACTGTCAAGTGGTTAGGATTTAACGCGAAGGGGTTTGATAATCGTTATGGATCAGTAGATTGAAATTTTGGATATCATGTCAGGACTTCAACAGTGGGGATGTTAATGGCTTAGACACAGTGGGAATTTGAATGGATTCAACCGTGAAGAATTTTGGTGGACCCACCGTCAATTAATTTTATCAATGAGAGATTTTGTGATGGAGGACCATGAATTATTAAGCACTCCACAATTACTCAGTGGGAGTTTTGTGAAGGAAGATTTACCCGATAAAGTCATTGAATCTTATCTTAACAAATAGTGCTCCGTAAGTCACAGAAGGAGAGTTTTAATCATCTTGAAAATGATTAAATAGGCATAATGGGGGGTTCTTAATCATGATTAAGAATAAATTATTCTGATGATTGGTTTTCACCTTGAATAATCAATCGGTTTTGGGTTATCCTTAAAAATACCATGTGTTATATTCTCTAGGAACTTCCCATTGGAATGATTTGAGGTATTCCACCCCCAGCTCTTTGGCGAATCTGAATCCAATTATATTCAGCCACATTATTGGGTTATCCTTAAGAATATTAAGAGTAATATTCTCCAGGAACTTCCCGTTGTTAAAAATAAGGGAAGTAGTTTAACCTCGTATACCCGTCGGAGGAAAGGGAGAAGCAGTTTATACTCTTATACTCTTCGGAGTTACATGAAGAAGCATTTTATACTCGTATACTCTTGGGAGTTACATGGAGAAGCAGTTTATACTCGTGTACTCATCGGAGTTAGGGAAAACAGTTTATACTCGTGTACCCAATGGAGTAGATGTCGTCTTTATTTGGCTTGTTTCGCCGTTATGATGTAGGAGTTAATTAAGGCTTGGATTTTGTTTTTGAGTCCAAAGAAAATCTCTGTGGGATGAAGAATCCTCCTGTGATATGCACAGTAGTTTGGATCTGTAATCCTCTTAGCTTCTTCCTGATCTTTAATAGGTGGTTGCTCGATTTTGTCGTTGACGAGGAGGTATTTCAAGATAACTGGAACTTCATCATCTTCAAAAGAATACTCCTTCTGAAACTTCTGATCGGGAGTCTTTTGTTGCTGTTGTGACGTTTGATTGACATTCACAGCGGTTGTAGATATCGTTAGTTGGCTTCTTTTAGCTATCTTTCTTTGAAGGAAGCGTTCAGCTTGTTCGCCATGTAGTTCTAACTCTTTCCAAGTTGCTGAAGGCACGACCCCCAGGGCTTCCGGAACATTAATGGAGAGATTATTGTGGCATGTCTGAAGGATGAACTCCTCTATGACAGGATCTCTGCAATTCATTGCCTTATTACGGAAGCGCTTGACAAAATTATCAACTGACTCTCCGTCTTTTTGTTTCTCGTCCATAAGAGTTCCGATTGACACTTCGGTATCATCATCGAAGAAATTGCTGAGGAACAAACTTTCTTTGTCATCCCAGCAGTTGACGCTCCCAGGTTTGAGACGTCGGTACCAATCAAAGGTGGGCCCACGAAGGGTGCCAACTGATAATCACATTTTATTACAATTTTATACCATCATTATCTATTTTATATGAATAAATATGCCATTAATAATTGTTTTTATCTTTAATTGTAGGTTAGTGAAGAATAAAGCCCAAGATCTCTTATCTCAACAAAAACCCATGAATTAAATGAAGAACACAAGCAAGAGTCAAAAAGCCCAAGCCCAGAATCAAGCCGAGTAGCCTGTAGAAGCCGGAGAAAATAAAAAAATTAAATATGAAAAAAATGTATTCAAGATAGTTGGCCGCAAAGAAACGACAATATCTCCCAATCCGGAAGGCGGAATTTAACATATAATATATAAAAATCACCTATCTCGACGAAACGAAGCCAACTGTGAAGTTAGATTTTTTATTGGAGCATCGTGCTAGCATCGATGTGGGCATCGATGCAGGCATCGATGCCTGCATCGATGCGACATCATCCAGATTTCATCAACGGCCGAAATTGCATTCTTGGTGCTCAAGTTTGATCCAAGGGCTCTCATTCACTAATGTTTACTATAAATAGGGGTTAGGAGTGAAGGGTTAGAGGTGTGAAAATTTTTATAACTCCTTTTAAAGAGGAGGGCTACTCTTAATTGAGAAGACCTTCCAAATTTGTAACTTTTTGTTACAATTAATAAAATAATTTTTTCACCACTTTAAATTTTTCTCTTCTTCTCTTTATTGGATGATGAAGATGAAGATGAAGATGGAGATTAATTTGAAGGTTTGTTTTTCTGATTTCTCTTTTATTGCTTATTAGTTTAGATTTATTTTCATGCTTGTAATTAGATTTTATTTTCTTGTTTAAATAGCCAAGAGGCTAGAACCCTTTTGCCTTAGATTTATTTCATGCTTATAGAGTAGATTTATTTTCTTGTATTTAATTCTTGTAATTTATTTTGTAGTTTAGATTTTATAATTTATTTTGTAGTTAGATTTTAATTTCTTGTACTATTCACCTTGAGGCTAGAACCCTCTTGGGTTTAGTTTTTCTTTTTGTTCATTTTTATTTTCTTTGATTCGCCTTTAGGCTAGAACCCTCTAGGGAATTACCTTTTTTCTAATAAGTAGATTTAATTCTAGATTACTCATATCTTTAATTGAATCCGCTATCTTTACATTCTTGATTTTTATTTGTTCTTGATTTTTCCTTCTTGCCTTGTTGATCACATTTATATTATCATTTCCACTCTCAAATATATTCATTTACACAATCATTTTCATTCTCTCCATCTCTCCACAATCACATTCAGTCATCACTCCTATTTGTCACGCACACAACATAAGAACCGATTTTATATTTTCTCCTACAAAACACCTTCCTCGTGGATCGATATCTTTATACTATAACTTGACACAGTTGTGCACTTGCAACATTTTTGCTACATGTTTATGCCGCATCACCAACGAATGACCGGACCATCAAAGCCTCGTTTTCAGAGATCACACCTAAGTGAGACTTGAAATAAATCAAGTGTTGAGTATGTGAGCCTTTCCCGTCAAACGGTGTGAAGTTAATCAGATTGAATTTTCTCGGGTACGATATTGAATCCTATTCTTTTGGATAGGGACACGGAATACCCGTCTTCTTTACTTCCTGAGCAGACATCAAAGCATTGACTTTGTTTTCAAGGTCTTGTATTTTCTTATCCTCATCTTCATCTCTCTTTGAGTGATGTTGAGCAGAAATAATTGGGCCACCCCCAGTATTATTAAGAGGTGCAATTGAACTACCCCCAATATCGTTGTTGGGAGGATCTGTTGAACCACCCCTAACATTATTGTTATTGGGAGGTGTATCAGCCATAATGACTTTATCCACTTCTAGATCACTGTTATCTATAACATTCTGAGTACGGCGGCTGGATTCAGTTCACTGACTGGACTCAGGAGGTTGAAGTCGTTGAGCTTGCAATTCGCTTATTTGTTGGATAGCCAACTCCATCTCCGTCTTCATCTCAGCTCTAATTTCTCCACGTTGCTTGGCTAGAGCTTCTTGAAGCATTTGAGCAAATTGATCAGGAGTGATTGTGAACACTTCTCTGGCTTGCCCCGTGCTAGATATTGTATCATCCGAAGCGATCGCAGAACAAGTGTCCGAAAGTTCATCCTCCGAGGACATTCCTTCATGCATTCTCTTGTAATCCCTACGTCTGATGGCTCCTAACTGGAGTCGAGACATCCGTTGAGCAATTCTTGGATTGACTTTTCCTCCCGGGGAAAAGTCGGGATTTGATTCACTTGAATGCCGCTTAGATTTTTCTTTATCAGCCATGTTGATGGTGACTTCATGGAATTCGTCATCTTGGACAGCTAATCTTCTCTTGTGGAAATGTCTCGGCTTGGACTTCGACATTTCGGTGAAAAGCCTCTGGAGCACTGAGACTCTTTATGGGATGACTTCTCATCTGGAGTAGTCACATTCTGATAGTAGTGCTCTAGTGAATTGCTGACAATAACAATGAGAGCTTATTTCTCGGATAATCATCTTTTGAGATTTGTTTACACCCCCAGCTTAATAGTATAACTCATCGGTATGATTGCCAGAGTACATTATTGTCTGTTGGTGTGACCTCCTAGGTATAACCTCGCCTTTTGACTGACATGTCTTCTTCTAAAAATGTAAAGTCTGTTTTCGCCAAAAGTTGTTTTTGCTGTTGAATTCATTATATCTTCGGTCGATTACAATAAATTCAAAAGAAATAGTCTTTTTATAAGACCTCTTTTACACAACAAAATAAAAGTTACAACTTTTGAGAAAATAACACAAAAATCGTTTATCGATTCTTGTTTTGTGGGACTTTGCCTGTGCCGGGAGTGCTTTAACTCGTGGACCGCCAAATCACAGATCGTGAAGGGGGCTTAGTGATTCTTCCTTCGTTTATCGAAGTGAGAATTTGAAACGAAGATCTTATCAAAGTAAGATAGTCGTTCTTCTTAAGATCAAGTCCAAGCTCGAATCTCAAGGAAAATCCAAGAACAATTGTGTCTGCTCTCTCTACTCTGAATTGCTCAATAATGTGCTCGATGATCCGCCCCCTAAAAAAATCGATCTCAGGGGGTATTTATAGCCCTTTGATGAACAGTGCTTCCGAGACAGTGTTTGCTGTCTCGGCGGCCGAGACAGCAGATACTGTCTCGGGTTCCGAGATAGTAAACATTGTCTCGGGTTCCGAGACAATAAACACTATCTCGGAAAACTTCAACCACCTGATAGTTTTCTTGTAACTGCCTTCCCACGTCTCAAACTCCGTTATTTTGACAGTTATTAACGTGATTCTCGCCCACGACGTTTCCCACGTTCTTGAACAGTTGGTGGCCACGTGTTGGCAGTTATGTAAAACATTTTCTGACTCTTTGGGAGCTGTCTCGCGTGCGAGACAGTAAACGCTGTCTCGTATGGAGAGATAGTAAAGACTGTCTCGCGTGCGAGACAGAAAAGACTGTCTCGCCTGCGAGACAGTAAAGACTGTCTCACGTGCGAGACAGCCCATACTTGTGTCCCTTTTTTATTTTTGGATGACTTCCTTTTGAGCTGTATTTGGATATCTTTTAGTATTTTTTGACGCCTACAGATACCCCCTCCAAAGTATTCCAGACTCATTCTTTTATAGAAGAGTCTGTGATACTTTGGATAAGATAGATTTGACTTACGATCTCTTCAATACTTGGTTGAGTAGATCGTGTAGAAGGGTCCGTGAATGGTTTCAACTCCTGATCTCTTCATCCCTTAGTCTATTCAGTTCCTTGTAGAATAGCTAATATTCTTCCGGTACTACGTTTATCGCTTGACCGTTGTCAAGATCTTGAATCGAAGCTGGAATTTGTACTTGTGAATTCAGCTTTTGTCATCAAATTGATACTGGATTGTTAATCACTGTATCAGTCATCTTAAGAACACAGTTTATACTCATGTATTTTTTGGAGTTTTCGAGAAGTAGTTAACCTCATATACTTGTTGGGAGGTAGTCAGGTTATTCTTAAGAATATTCTAGGCGATATTCTCCAGAAACTTCATGTTGAGGGTAGGGAAACAGTTTAGACTCGTGTACCTATTGGAGTGTTTAGGTTATTCTTAAGAATATTATGAGTGATATTCTCCAGAAACTTCCTGTTGAGATTAAGGAAACAGTTTAGACTCGTATACCTATTGAAGTATTTTGGTCTCTCTTTTTTTTGTTATTGGTAGAGATGAACTCGGTCCTGGAGAGGAAGAATTTTATATTCTATCTCCTAGTCTCTTTTTTTGTTGGTAGAGATAAACCCAAAATCGGAGAGGAAGAATTTTATATTCTATCTCCTGGTCTCTTGTTTGTTGGTAAAGATGAACCTAAAACCGGAGAGGAAGAATTTTTTATTCTATTTCCTGGTGCAAAGGAAACTCGAAGTGGGATCTCCACTTAGAGAATCTAGATTGGTTTGAATAATCCTAACTGTCATAAGGTTTGATTATCCAATTCAAAAGTGGACATTTCATTCGCAATGTGAATCGAAAGGAGATTTTGGTTGTGGTCCTAACTGTAGTAAGGTTTGACCAAGTGGGAGTTGAGATGATCCTAACTATTTAAAGGTTTGATCATTCAATTTGTAGACCTCTCGTTCATGAAACGAATCGAGAGGGGATTTTGGCTTTGGTCCTAACTATTTAAAGGTTTGACTAAATGGGGGTTTGAGACGATCCTTACTGTTTAAAGGTTTGATCATTCAATTTGTGGACCTCTCATTCATGGAAGGAATCGAGAGGGGATTTTGGATTTGGTCCTAACTGTTTAAAGGTTTGACCAGGTAGGAGTTTGATACGATCCTAACTGTTCAAAGGTTTGATCGTTCAATTTGTGGACCTCTCGTTCATGGAAGGAATCAAGAGGAGATTTTGGTTTTGGTCCTAACTGTTTAAAGGTTTGACCAAATGGGAATTCAAGACGATCCTAACTGTTTAAAGGTTTGATCGTTTAATTTGTGGATCTCTCGTTCATGGAAGGAATCAAGAGGAGATTTTGGTTTTGGTCCTAACTGTTTAAAGGTTTGACCAAATGGGAATTCGAGACGATCCTAACTGTTTAAAGGTTTGATCGTTCAATTTGTGGACCTCTCATTCATTGAAGGAATCAAGAGGGGATTCTGGTTTTGGTCCTAACTGTTTAAAGGTTTGACCGAATGGGTGTTGCTAATTGTCATGAATTAAAATTTTGGGTGTTGTGTCAGAGCCCAACAGTGAGAGTGTTAAAGGCTTGGACACAGCGGGAGTTTGGATGGATTTAACCATGAAGCATTTTGGTGGACCCACCGTCAGTTGATTTGATCGGTGAGGGATTTTATGGTGGAGGAGTGTGAATTGTCAGGCACTCCACAATTAGACCGTAGGAGTTTCGTGAGGAAAGACTGACCCAATGAGGTCATTGAATCTCATCTCAACGATAAAGTGCTTGGAAAGTCACAGTGAGAATTGGCAAAATTGGTCCCGACGATTGAAATCAATTAAGCAGCAGATGAATGATTTTAGAGTTTTGTGAGGGAAGATTGACTTAATAAAGTCATTGAATCTCATCTCAATGAAAGAGTACTCTAAAAATCACAGTGAGAGGGTTTTAATCATTTTGGACATGATTAAATAGCCACAATGGGAGGTTCCTAATCATTTTTTGTTATGAGTAAGGGTGGATTATTTAGATGATTGGTTTTTACTTTGAACAATCGATTAGTTTCGGGTTATCCTTAAGAATACCATATATAGTATTCTCCAGAAACTTCCCATTAAATAGATTACTCTGAATGTGCTAGGGATAGTACTTTTTCAGGAACTTTTCGTTTGTGAGCAACGTTGCTGTTCTTGATATAGAATCAGGTCTTGGTACCTGTCTTCATATTCAGCCATGATAACCTCATATCCACCCCTAGCTTTCGAGTGAACCTGAGTCTAATCACATTTGGAAGCGATTTTTAACCTCTTATATCGGTCGGAGGTTCGAGAAACAGTTTATACTCGTATACCTTTTGGAGTTACATGGAGAAGCAGTTTATACTCATATACTCTTCAGAGTTAGGGGAAGCAGTTTATACTCGTGTACCTATTGGAGTAGTCATGCATCCTCATTTGGCTTGTTTTGCCATTATGACGCCGGAGTCAATTAAAGCTTGGATTTTATTTTTTAGTCCGAAGCAAATCTTGGTGGGATGAAGAACCCTTCTGTGGTACGCATAGTAGCTTGGATCTGTAATCATCTTAGCACCTTCTTGATCTTTAATAGGCAGCAGTTCGATTTTTTCATTGGCGAGGAGGTATTTCAAGATGGCTGGAGCTTCATCATCTTCGAAAGAACATTCCTTCCGGAATTTCGGATCGAGAGTCACATTCACCGCGGTTGTGGATATCGTCGGTTGATTTCTCTCAACTTTCTTTCTTTTAAGAAAATGTTCAGTTTGTTCACCACGTATTTTTAAATCTTTCCAAGTTTTGGATGGTACGACCCCCAGGGCTTCCAGGACATCGATGGAGAGATTATTATGGCATGTTTGCAGGATGAACTCCTCTGTAACAGGATCTCTATAATTCATTGCTTTGTTGCAGAAGCGCTTGATAAAATTATCAACTGACTCTCCGTATTTTTGCTTCTCATCGAGAAGGGTTCCGATTGACACTTCGGTGTCATCGTCGAAGAAATTGCTGAGGAACAAACTTTCTATGTCATCCCAGCAATTGATGCTCCCTGGCTTGAGACGTCGATACCAATCAAAGGCGGGACCACGAAGGGTGCCAACGAATGACCGGACCATTAAAGCCTCATTTCCAGATATCATGCCCAAATGAGACTTGAAATAAATCAAGTGCTGAATAGGTGAGCTCTTTCCGTCGAACGGTGTGAAGTTAATCAGATGGAATTTTATCGGGTATGGAATTGAATCCCATTATCTTGGATAGGGACATGGAATACCCGTCTTCTTCACTTCTTGAGCCGTCATCAAAATGTTGACTTTGTTTTCAAGCTCTTTCATTTTCCTGTCATCGTCTATGTCTTCATTCGAAGGACGTTGAGGAGAATGAGTTGGACCACCCTCTGTAAGAGGTGCTATTGAACCACCTCCAATATCATTGTTGGGAGGATCCGTTAAACCACCCCTAGCGTTATTGCTATTAGGAGGTGTATCAGCTATAATGACTTCATCCACTTCTGAATCACTGTCATCTATAACATTCTGAATGTGGCGGCTGGATTCAGGTCGCCGGTTGGACTCAGGAGGTTGAGACCGTTGAGCTAGCAATTCTCTCATTTGTTGGATAGCCAACTCCATCTCTGTCTTCATCTCAGCTCTAATTTCTTCACGTTGTTTGGCTAGAGCTTCTTGAAGTATTTGAGCGAACTGATCAGAGGTGATTGTGAACACTTCTTTGGTTTGCCCCGTGCTAGACATTGTATTATCCGAAGCGATTGCAGAACAAGTGTCCGAGAGTTCATCCTCCGAGGACATTCCTTCATACATTCCCTTGTAGTCCCTACGTCTGCTGGCTCTTAACTGGAGTCGAGACATCCGTTGAGCAATTCTTGAGTTGACTTTTCTTCCCGATGAAAAGTCGGGATTTGATTCACTTGAATGCCACTTAGATTTTTCTTTATCAGCCATATTGATGGTGACTTCAAGGAATTCATCCTCTTGAACAGCAAGCTTTTTACAGAAATGTCTTGGGTTGGGCTTTGACATTTTGGTGAAAAGTCTCTGGAACATTGAGACTCTTTGCGGGATGGCTTCTCGTTTAGAGTAGTCATATTCCGACAACATTGCTCTAATGAGTCGCGCACATGAACAAGGAGAGTTCATCTTTTGAACAATTCTCTTTCGAAATTTATTCACACCTCCAGTTTGATAGTACAATTCATTGGTACGATTGCCGAAAAATCCTATCGTCTGTTGGTATGACCTCCCAGGTATAACGATGTCTTTTGGCGAACACGTCTTCTTCTTGGGGTGTAAAGCCTTGTTGGCATTCTCAGGACAACTTATTGTTGCCTTTGAGCGATCCAAGGTCATGTCAGGAGTCACACGTTTAGAACCACCCCCTTGCGGGTGCGGAGTCTTAACGGGCTCTGAATGATGATTTTGTACAACTCCAGACTTTAGAATCCAAACTTTACAGAGTTTCGGTGGTTCTTTAGCCACCGTTTCCTTCTTCCTTCCTCGTCTTTGTTGTAAGAGAGCACGGGCATGGGTAGCGTTTGCATGACGCTTTTGTATACGTTCTTTGCGGGTCGAACGAACCCTTTTGACGAGAGTCCATTCTTCCGTTGTTAGTTTAGTAGAGACATGAGTAATTGCTTGTTGAGACAACTGAACCACTCGATGCCTCCTCGACTCTAGGTCCGCGTGATAACGAACCCCGTCGGTTTGTTCCAAGGCCTTAGCCATTTGGCGAGCGCGGCGTTGACGCTGTCTCTGACGATCTCTTTTTGCCAGTGCCGGCGGGCTTTGATTCAATGACTCTTTAATTGGATAGGAGTCATTATGAGCAGAGAGGTTACGAGTAGAATCCTCAGCAACAATCAAGCGAGAGTCTTCATCTTTAGTGCTCGACGGAGTCAAAAACTTGAAAACCTTCTTAGAAGATGAAATCTTCCTGCATTTGTGAGGCGAGGAAAAATTTACAGATGAGGATGACAAATACTCCTCAAACTTCATTTGGTCGAACTCGTACTCGACCGTTGATTCAATTGGGATCTTGATGATCGGCTGCGACATGACGGTTTCGGTAGCGAGACCGTTGGCTCCCACTGTGGTCGCCAGTTTGTTTTCGCCAAAAGTTGTTTTTGCTGTTGAATTCATTATATCTTCGGTCGATTAAAATAAATTCAAAAGAAATAGTCTTTTTATAAGACCTATTTTACACAACAAAATAAAAGTTACAACTTTTGAGAAAATAACACAAAAATCGTTTATCAATTCTTGTTTTGTGGGACTTTGCCTGTGCCGGGAGTGCTTTAACTCGTGGACCGCCGAATCACAGATCGTGAAGGGGGCTTAGTGATTCTTCCTTCGTTTATCGAAGTGAGAATTTGAAATGAAGATCTTATCAAAGTAAAATAGTCGTTCTTCTTAAGATCAAGTCCAAGCTCGAATCTCAAGGAAAATCTAAGAACAATTGTGTCTGCTCTCTCTGCTCTGAATTGCTCAATAATGTGCTCGATGATCCGCCCCCCTAAAAAAATCGATCTCAGGGGGTATTTATAGCCCTTTGATGAACAGTGCTTCCGAGACAATGTTTGCTGTCTCGGCGGCCGAGATAGCAAATACTGTCTCGGGTTCCGAGACAGTAAACACTGTCTCGGGTTCCGAGACAGTAAACACTATCTCGGAAAACTTCAACCACCTGACAATTTTCTTGTAACTGCCTTCCCACGTCTCAAACTCCGTTATTTTGACAGTTATCAACGTGATTCTCGCCCACGACGTTTCCCACGTTCTTGAACAGTTGGTGGCCACGTTTTGGCAGTTATGTAAAATATTTTCTGACTCTTTGGGAACTGTCTCGCGTGCGAGACAGTAAACGCTGTCTCGCATGCGAGACAGTAAATGCTGTCTTGCATGGCGAGATAGTAAAGACTGTCTCGCGTGCGAGACAGTAAAGACTGTCTCGCGTGCGAGACAACCCATACTTGTGTCCCTTTTTGATTTTTGGATGACTTCCTTTTGAGCTGTATTTGGATATCTTTCAGCATTTTTTGATGCCTACAAAGTCTTGTTAGCATTCTCAGGAGTCGCAGATTTAGAACTACCCCTTTATGGGTGTGGAGTCTTAACAGGCTTCTGAGCTTTGATATGAACCCCCAAGCGGGTGGAAATTAAGATTTTCCCAACTTGGGATTGTTTTAGGTTGGTGGGAGGATGCATACGACCCCCAGCCTTACAAGTTATTTGGATTTTGTTCACCGGACCCAAGCGTTCCTTGACCAGAACTTTACCTCGATCTTCGTGCAAAAGACCAAGGCGATCCGCCATTATGATTGACACGTCAGGGTTGACCCAATGCTTCACTGATGGTGTAGCATATGTATTTGGAGTAGACAGACGAGGAGCGAATGTCGACGGAGTCGAAGGATTAGCTTCGGGGGCTATTCTTTGGGTGAGACACTTGCTAGTGTCTCGGATAAAGTCTCTTTGGGCAAGACAGTTGAGACTGTCTCGGACAAAGGCTCTTTGGATGAGAGAACCTCCACCGTACTCGGCCAAAGGGCTGAGTCTTGATAGCCTCCGAATGCTGATTTTGCATAACTTGGTACTTTGGAATCCAAACTTTTACGACGCTTCTGGATGCGTTCCTTAAAGGTCGAACGGGCTCTTTTGACAAGAGCTCATTCCTCCATCGTAAGTTTAGCAGAGATGTGAGTGATTTGTCGTTGAGGTGACTGGACCACTTGATATTTTCTTGACTTTAGGTCCGCGTAGTAACGAACCCCGTTGGTTTGTTCCAAGGACTTAGCCATTTGAAGAGCGCGACGCTGATGTTGTCTCTGACAAGCCCTCTTCGTCAGTTCCAGTAGGCTTTGATTCAATGACTCCTTAATTGGAGTAAAGTCATTATGAGCAGAGGTGTTGCAAGTAAAATCCTCAGCAACAATCGGATGAGAGTCTTCACCCGTAGTATTCGATGGAGTGGAAAATTTGTAAACCTTCTTAGAAGATGAAATCTTCCTGCATTTGCGAGGCGATGAAGATTTTGTAGATGAGGATAACAAATACTCTTCAAACTTTTCTTGGTTGAATTCGTACTCGACTGTGGATTCAATCAATATCTTAATCGGTTGCGACACGACGGTCTCGACAGCGAGACCGTTGGCTCCCACTGTGGTAGCCAGTTTGTTTACATCAGGAACAAGTTCTATTGTAGAATTTATTATAACTATTTATCGATTATAATGAATAGAAAAGAGTAAGCTTCGTACTTTATAAAACTACTTTTTACAACAAAAATCAAATTATAAGCTCCTTAGAAACAAACGCAGGATCGTTGTTTGGATCGCTGCTTGCACGGGATCTTTACCTGTGTCGGGGATGCGTTAGCCCGTGGACCATCGAATCACGAATTCTGATTGAATTGTGAAGGATTTAGGGATTCTTCCTTCATTTAGAAGCAAGAATAGTTTCAGTGAATATCTTATCTAAGTAAGATGAACACTCTTCTCAAGATCAAGTCAAAGCTTAGATCTTAAGGAACCTCCGAATTGTTGAAAGGAGATGAACTCTTAAAATTTGCCCAAGCCATTTGAAAATCTCTACCCAATTGCTCAAGTAATAGCCTCTCTGATCTCTTGGATCTGTTCTTTGGATCCTCTCCAAAAAATGCTCAGCCCCTCTTTTGTAACCGACGTCTCACTACTTAAATACCATATTTTATGAGGTTAATGGGCCTATTTTCAATTTGTAACTGTCTCCTCACGTTTATGGTTGATTTCAAGCAGTTATGAAGCCAAAAAAACCGTCAAAAAATGTATTGTAAGCAACTCTGTGGCCGAGACAGGGCTGTGTGTCTCGCACTTCCGAGACAGTTTGTACTGTCTCGAGTATTTTGGCTCTAGCTCTCTCGTCCGATATCGGAATGATATGGTCCAAGATGAATTAGAAATCTGAAAAAAAGATCTACAACTTTTATCTTTTGAGTTTCTACAGATCTGGTGCGAGACAGTCATAACTATCTCGTAGTTCCGAGACAGTTGCGACTGTCTCGCACTTCCGAGACAGTTTGTGTTGTCTCGGGTATTTTAGCTCTACCTCCCTCGTCCAATATCAGAATGAGATGATCCAAGATGTGATGGAAAGATGACGAAGAGATATACAACTTTTTTCTTTTGATATTCTACAGATTTAGTGCGAGACGGTCATAACTATCTCACAGTTTTGAGACAGTTGCGACTGTCTCGCACTTCCGAGACAGTTTGTGTTGTCTCGGGTATTTTTGCTCTAACTCTCTCGTCCGATCTCGGAATTAGATGATCCAAGATGCGTTGGAAAGCTTGTAAAGAGATCTACAACCTCACATAGGCTAAAATTTCCGAGATAGTTATAACTGTCTCGTATTCTGAGATAGTTTCAACTATCTCGCACTTCCGAGACAGTTTGTGCTGCCTTGGGTATTTTGGCTCTAACTCCCTCGTCCGATCTCGAAATGAGGTGATCCAAGATGCGTTGGAAATCTTACGAAGAACTCTATAACCTCTCATAGGCAAGAAACTCATGGAGTGGGGAGACACACATGGTACTTCACCCTTTTTGTGGGCGAAGCACAACTCCCGGTTGAGTTGTTCCTTTATCGTTTAGCGTGTTTCACAGACTCGTACGCTTCGCCGACATACTTCATGTGCTTTTTAGCTTCTATACAATATTGGATGATCTTCTTTGATTCAGATAATCTGCCTTGACTCGGATAGTAATATTCATCGTCTTTTTTTCATCTCGAGCTATATGCGAGAACATATAGGTAATTTTTGTTGCCTACAGAGGAGAATGGGTGCTACACAGTCAAGAGTGGCTACCGACTTCTTCGTCATACTATGCCTGATACTGATTCTACCTCGGATTCTAGGGTAACAAAGTGTTGGTCCATGATCTGGCATGCGGAGATCCCTTCGAATATTAGAATGTTCCTTTGGCGTCTGTTCTATAATGCTCTCTCCACCTCAGCTGGTTTATCTCGTAGGGGGACCACTATGCTCCCTAGTTGTCGTCTTTGCTCTGCTGTCTTTGAGACTGCCCCTCATATCTTCACCTTCTGTTCCTTTGCTCGTTTAGTGTAGGAGTCCTTAGATCTTTGCGAAGTGATTAATGGTTTTCGAGGTACGTCTTGTGGTGATTTTCTTTTCCATCTCACCTCTATTTGCCATGGGGACTCTCTGGCTTTGGCTTTTCGCAACCATGTGGTTTATATGGGGGAAAAGGAATATGCACTCTCATGGTGGTGGTGTTAGAGAGGCCTCGGTCTTGGTGACTCGGATTCTCTGTCTTGTGGAGGAAGGGGATAGAGTTAGAGGTCTCTCACGTGACATTGTCACCCCTTCCAAATAACCTTCTGCTTGGTATCCCCCTGCTCCTAGTTTGCTGAAGCTCGACACAGCTGCTGTTGTTCCTCTAGAAGGAGATATTATTGGTTTGGGAGGTGTTATTCGTGATCACCATGGACATGTGATTGGTTGCTACTCTATGGGGATCAGGGGTCCTATGTCTGTGGATCATGCGGAGCTGTTGGCTGTCTTGAAATGCATTCGGTTTGTTCGGCGTATGAACTGGAGGATTTTAGTGGTGAAAATTGACTCTCTAAAGGTTGTCTCCTTGGTGGACTCTAGGACTGAGCATGGTTCCGTCCAAACCGGAAAAACCGACCGAATCGACCTGAACCGACACGGAAAAATTAGTTTTATGAGTAGGACGGTTCAGACCGGATTGAAAACTTTTCAACCCGAACCGACCCGAATCGACCGAAATAGTGTAATACTACCCATTCTAATCTCAAACCCTACCCGACCTGTTCCCAAAGAGTCAAAGACTCAAACCCTAAACTCATTTTCTGAATCATTATGGGTTAAAAACAATATCATTATATCAGTGTTTAATGCTTTATAATCTCCTACTTTGTTGATATCTTTTTTCTTTAACACAGTTTGTTGTTTGATAAGAAGTTTGATATATTTAGAATCGAACAAACCGAACCGAACCGCACCGAACTGACTTGCAACGGTTCGGTTCGGTTTTAAATTATAGGCAGTTCGGTTCGGTTGTTCAAATTTTGGTAAAAACCGAACCGAACCGACCGTTGCACACCCCTAGTGGACTCTCCTTCTCCTATTGCTTCCTTGGCTCCTATTGCAGATGAAGTTCGTGCTGGTCTGACTATTACTGGCTGCTCTAAAGTTTCTTATGTAAGACGCACTGGTAATAGTATTGCTCATTCCCTAACTAAGTCGGTTTACGGTTTGTCCTCTTGTTTTTGGTTTGTTTCTGTCGCTTTGTTTTTAAGACAGAGTGTTGTTAAGGACTTGACTGGTTAGGTTACCTTACCTTCCTTTTCAAAAAAAAAGTAACTTATTTATCATACTCCCTTTAAAAGAGGGAGTTGTGAAAAAAAATTTCATGGACTATATTGCCCCAATTCTTTTTTTATATTATATTCTAATCATAAATTAACTAAATTAATTATTATTATTGATTAATCATATTACTTTTCACTTCAATTTTGTCTAACTTGACCGTAAAACTTTCAATATTATTGTAAAACTCTCATATTAATTATTAATAATGTATAATACTATATTGATAGACAATTGCAAGTTACTAAATTATTTTGGAATGAATATAAAATGTAGAATTGTCCTAAAATTA
>BQKN01000705.1:703805-717459 GCA_022839385.1 Asparagus kiusianus | reverse complement strand
TTTACTTCCAAAACCCCAATTTAGCATGCTCATCTTCTTCAAAATCTATCTTTCCCTCATTAATACCCATCTCTTCCTTAGCCTCCATTAATAATTCTCTTCATAAATGATATTAATTTGGTTTTAATGTGATTTCTATTTGCAACCAGTAAATATTTCTTTTCTATAATCCCATGACCAATAAAGAACGCCAACAAAGAGATATACTTTACTTGTAGAGGGCTATACTTTTGTACATGGTGCTATACTTTTCTCACAAGAAGCTATGTTTTTCGAATAAAGTGCTAATAACTATTAAGCTTTTCATATTTTTATGTTAATTAGTCCAATGGATAGTAAATCTTCCTTTATTTTTAAGCAATTTTCTTGATGACATATTACACACTATTAATTTCTTCTCTATAGTCCCAAAATCAATAAAGAGTTATATTATAATGATAAGGAGATATACTTTAGTCATAAAGAGCTATACTTCTTTACAAGGTGTTATACTTTGTTGCTAAAAAGCTATGCTTTCGTATAAAGTACTATAGATTGGTGAGCTTTTGTAGATTTTAGGGATTAACTTCATTTAGAATTTGGGGGATCGGCTCTTTGAGTTTAGTATTTTGTGAAATGAAGGAAGAGAGAAAAGAGAGAACCGATGAGCTTATTTGGGGGAAGAAAGACAATTTTAGATCTCAGAATTTTTTGAAAAATACAATAGAAAGTTTGAGAGTATATTTACCAGTTAGGTTTATAAATACGTCACAAGGGATACTTTGGGTGCATGTATATCTGTGGAAGTGGGTGAGTTTTTATATAAATGGTGGCAAAACTTTGGGTTAAAAGACAAAAATCCCAAAAATAAAACCATCTGTACCTTCCAAAGCCTACCAATCTAACATGGTATATTGCCCAAAATGGTAAATCTGTAAAAAAGAAAAAAAAACAAAAAACCAATGGGCTTAATGAATCTTAGTTTTAGGTCTTCCCTCTTTTGGCAACTATAAACTATGGGCTTGTGGGGGATTAGGCTTTACTTTGTAGTTACTATAATACTATTAGTGTTTGGGTTTCATGATTAAAAATTTTAATGGTTCCTTTCACGAGGTGGTGAATATTTTTTTCCCAACTATGTGGACGTAGAGGCGTCCAGATACACTGATTGGATTCTTTTGATCGATTCAAAGTTGAATGCGGGCACCCAGGGTGTCCATGTACACTGATTAATGGATTCTTTTGATGGATTTAAAATTGAATTCATAATGGAAAAGACGCAATAACTTCGCTTTCGATTCTAGTTACAAAAATGCAATAATGACAAACAGATATTTTGTGCAGAAGAGATATTGTTGTTTTTCGCACTTTTGGCCTTTTATTTTTAAATATTTATTGTTTAATATAAATTGTGCGTAGTTGTTCAGTTATTCTAATAACGTGTTCTCTCTCTCTCTCTAATAACGTGCTTTCTCTCTCAATAACGTACGACAAACAAACATTTTGTGCAGAAGAGATATTGTTGTTTATCACACTTTTTGCTTTTTATTTTTAAATATTTATTGTTTAATATAAAGTGTGATACAGATATAGGTATGTTTTCTCGGTAAATATAGTTAATTATTGAGTTGTTGATTATTTCCCCATGTATGGGATCCTACAAGATTTTTGAGGGCTAGTACGGAGCAAGACGGTGATGACGATGAGAACACTGGTGACATCAATGATTTGAATTTTGACTATATGGGAGTATATAACAATGAGATATTATAACTTTAGCATTATGAAAAAAAAATTTATGAGTGGATTCTAGTTCATCCTATGGATTCTAAACAGACAGGTTAATTTATGATTGGATGTATTGAGTTTAGCATATATACAAGTGAATATAATTTGAGAAGTAAATATATATTTCTGATTGGATGATTGGGTTTTTGGATTTTTCTTAATAGGTTTCAATTTGTGCATGAAAAACTTTATTGCGACTTATTTATGTCTGTAATGGTCCATCGCTAGTACATTAGCAACGAATTTGACTACAGATTGATGACCATATCTGATATTTTTTTTTTTACGAATGCTTTTGCAACAAAATTCTATTTCTAATTATCCTTTGCTTACTCTTTGCAATGGCCTCGCAACAGAAAGTTTGTTGTAAGTTGTAATTGTTGTTAAAAAATAAACAAGTCTACCACCGATTTCCATCGCTAATAGATATTCCTTTGCCAATACAACATGATAGAATACTGTCGGTAACCTTTGTTGCAACATTTAGCGATAGAATTGAAGAAATGGCTAGAGTGCAGGAAAACAGCAGAAGGATTAGCCAGGCAGACTGGCAGTCGACCACCGCGGTCGACTGCGAACGTGCACAAAGGTTACTAGGACTCGGGATGAGATTCGGTCGACCGCCACGGTCGATCACGCCATGACTATAATCGATTATGCTCTCAGGTTTTGGTTCGGTCGACTGCCGCGGTCGACCGTGATATCTGCGCGGTCGACCGCAGACTGATTTTGGGATGAGTTTTGGTTTTTGACCCTGTTCGTTTTGGAGCTGATATATAACTCTAATTGTAATTAGTTAGGGTTAAGCAAGGACGATTTTGTGCAGTCTTTGAGAGAGGATTGTTGCATCCAATTGTGGGGAAATTGTGAGAGATCTAGAGTTTTGTTTTAGGGTTTGATCGGTGAGATTTGTAACTCTATTTATATTCTCTTGATTTCTAATAGTAAGAACCCCCACCTCCTTGCCCCGTGGACGTAGGCAACTTGCCGAACCACGTAAAATTCGTTGTCTTGTTATCTTGAGAGTTGTAATAGCTTGTTTAGGTTCCCTCGACATATCAGTCCTAGAACTGATGAGAGGAAGAGCTGATATCCCACTTAGATGAGATATCTTGCTTTCGGTTCTTGTTTTCTTTGAGAAATAAGAATTTTCGTTGTGATCTAATCTCTTGTTATGCACCGTACGCACAGGAGGTGCTGCCGAAATTTTCGCTGCGCACAACAATTGGTATCAGAGCTTCAGGCTCATTCGAAGGATTCAGTGAAGATTCTTATCTGAAGAGTTAGATCGACAACATGAGAGAAGTAAGCACATCAGGTTTGTCTCTTATGAAGGCGATACAGAGTCTGTGCATCAATAACACGAAGATTGATGTTCCGAAGTTCGATGGCAAGATCAATTTCAGATTGTGGAGGTGTCAGGTGATGGATGCCTTGGATACACAGAATTTGGAGGAGACTTTTGAGTTAAAACAGAAACCCGCTGATATGGAGGATAAGGTTTGGAGGAAGATGAACAATAGAGCTTGTGGTGTTATTAGGTCATGCTTGACGCCGGATCTTATTTATGATGTTATGAACGAGACGTCGATGAAGAAAATGTGGGAAACACTCAATGAGAAGTATATTACGAAGAACATTGAGACTCGGCTTCACTTGAAGAAGAGGTTTTACCAATTCAAGATGAAGAGGGGAGTTTTCATCAGGGAGCATGTCAACAATTTCACTAAGTTACTTTCAGATATGGCCAATGTGGACATCATAGTTAAGGATGAAGACAAGGCGATGTTACTTTTGTGTTCGTTGCCCGAGGATGATTATGGTACGTTCGTTCTCACTATGATCAATGGAAGAACTACAGTTAGCTATAAGGAGGTGACCTCAGCCTTGGTAAATTATGAGTTGAGGAAGAGTGGTGGTGAACCCTCAAAGAAGGCATCGGGAGATGCATTAGCAGTTTGAGGCCGAGATCTAAACCGTCGCCAGTTCAACCGCTCAAAATCAAAGAATAGAAGTGCCTATAAGAATGTTGGTAGAAATCAATGTTGGTATTGTAAAGAAGAAGGATATTAGAAGATTGATTGCCCAAAGTGAAAAGAAAAAGCTAGGAAGAATAAGGGGAAAGCTGTACAAGCTTCAGAAGTAAAAGATGCAAAAACTATTGGTGAGCATTCAGATTCAGATTCTTCAGGCTATTCATGCACTGCATTACCGTTGGTTTGCTATACGGATTCCACGGAGTGGATGATAGATTCGGGAGCTACATATCACATCTGCCCTAAGAGGGATTGGTTCTCTAGTTTTGAGGAGCTGGAAAGAGGGGATGTCGTGTTTATGGGTAATGACCACGTATGTCCTATTGGTGGTATTGGTTCAGTCCGGATTAGGATGCATGACGGAGTGATTTGGGAGTTAAAGGAAGTGAGGTTCGTGCCGTAATTGACGAAGAACATCATTTCTCTTGGGACTTTGGAGGTAGCTGGATATAGAGTGATCTTAGAGGATGCTACAGTAAATGTCACGAAGGGTTCTATAGTGGTGATGCAAGGTATCAGGGAAAATAACCTATAATACTTGAAGGGTAAGACAGTTACAGGGGGTCTGGCAGTTTCTATCACTACAGAGGAGGACACTACTACTTTATGGAATATGAGACTTGGACACACAGGAGATAAGTCCCTACAATCATTGGCTAAACAGGGGCTATTGAAAGGTGTTAAGACCTGTAAGATAGAGTTGTGTGAGCATTGTGTACTTAGGAAGAAGACTAGAGTGAAGTTTGGCATCGATGTTCACAACACCCGAGGTACATTGGATTACATTCATAGAGATGTTTGGGGTCCTTCCAATAACACATCTCTTGGTGGGGCCAACTATTCTGTCACTTTCATTGATGACTATTCCAAGAGAAATTGGGTACACCTTATGAAGCATAAACATCAGGTCCTGGATATTTTTGTGGAGTGGAAAAAGAAAATGGAACTGTAGACAGGTAGAAAGATAAAGACTCTACGTTCAGATAACGGTGGAGAGTACAAGAGTGATCTATTTCTACAGTTTTGTCGGGATCACGACATTAGAAGACACTTTACAGTTCGAGAGACACCGCAATAGAACGGGATGGCTGAGAGATTGAACCGTACCTTGCTGGAGAAGGTACGATATATGATGACACAGAGTGGATTGCCAAGATCCTTTTGGGCCGAGGCGTTGGTTTATGTGAGCCATCTCGTGAATAGGTTGTCGTGCACTGTGATAGACGGGAAGACTCCTTTGGAGCGTTGGTTTAGTTCAGTGGCTAGTGACTATGAGTCGCTTCGGATATTTGGGTGTCCAGCTTATTACCATATCAGTGATGATAAATTAAATCCGAGAGCGAGAAAAGCAGTCTTTGTGGGATTTAGAGATGGAGTCAAAGACTTCAAATTATGGGATCCACAGGACAAGAAGATAGTTATTAGTAAAGATGTCACATTCGATGAGGCGTACATGATGAGGCCTCGAGTCCCTCAGCAGGTGGAGGGAGACCAGACAGTTGAGATATCACAGCAGATGAAGGATGATGTGACTCCACCCACTCTAGAGAGCATTGTATCCATCGAGGCTCCTACAGAGGTGATACTGGGAGGAGATGAGATGACAGCCGAGCAGATAGAGGATATAGTAGATTATGGGACTCAGGAACATGGTCATGTTCAGGGGTCCATTGCAACAGATAGACCGAGGAGAGTAATTCGTCGGCCAGCTAGGTATAATGATGTCATGGTCGCATATGCATTATACGTGAAGGTCGTTGATGATATGGTTCCATCCGCATTCAGGGAGGCAGAGTCTAGCCCCGATTCGATTAGGTGGAGGGAAGCTATGGAGGAGGAGATACGGTCTCTTCAGAAGAACGACACTTGGACACTTGCACATCTACCTAAGGGTAAGAGAGCTATAGGTTGCAAGTGGGTATATGTGAAGAAGGAGGGATCTTCTATTGGGGACATTCGATTCAAAACCATATTGGTTACTAAGGGATATGCACAGCTTGAGGGCATTGACTACAACGAGGTATTTTTACCCGTTGTGAAGCATTCGTCGATACGGATTTTATTGGCGTTGGTGGCACAGTTGGATTTGGATTTGGTCCAGATGGATGTAAAGATAGTCTTTTTACACGAAGATTTAGATGAGGAGATCTACATGATACAACCATTGGGATTCAAAACTACAGGAAAGGAAAATTTGGTTTTCAAGCTGAAGAAGTCTCTTTATGGTTTGAAGCAGTCACCAAGACAGTGGTATAAGAGATTCGACAGCTTTATGATTAGCCATTGGTACACGAGGAGCCCATATGACCCATGTGTTTATATGCACAAGCTACATGATGGTGAGCACATATATTTGCTTTTATATGTTGAGGATTTTCTTATTGCTTCCAGGAATTCTTCGGCTATTCGAAAGTTAAAAAGAGGAGCTATCATCCGAGTTCGAGATGAAGGATCTTAGAGAAGCAAAGAAGATATTGGGTATGGAGATCGAGAGAGACAGGGTGAAAGGGAGTTTAAAACTTACACAGAAGAGCTACTTGCAGAAGATGTTGAAGAAATTCAGCTTTGATAGAAATGCAAAAGCAGTTAGCACTCCATTGCTCCCCGCTTCAAGCTTTTAGCGTTGATGTTACCTTTTTTAGTTAAGGATAGAGATTATATATCAAAGGTTCCATATGCCAGTGTAGTAGGTAGCTTGATGTATGCGATGGTGTGTACGAGGCCAGATTTATCACAGGCCGTGAGCATGGTATCGAGATACATGCACGACCCCAGGAAGGGTTATTGGGAGGCCGTGAAGTGGATTCTATGGTATGTTCAAGGCATCATGGATGTTGGTTTAGTATTCCAGAAGGATGAGAAGAATGGACATGATTGTATTTCAGATTATGATGGAGATCTTGAAAAGCGCCGGTCTACTTTAGGTTATGCTTTTACATTGGCAGGTGTACCTGTATGTTGGTGATATACACTTCAGTCCACAGTGGCTCTCTGCTACAGAGGCGGAGTATATGGCGGTGACTGAAGCTGTGAAGGAGCCTTTGTGGTTGCATGGATTATTGGAGGACTTGGGGATTGTACAGGAGATCATTTGGGTATATTGTGATAGCATGTCAGCTATCTATTTAGCAAAGAACCAAGTTTATCATGCACACAAGAAGCACATCGATGTCAGATTTCACTTTGTTTGTGACGTTTTAGATGATGGAGACGTTATATTGGAGAAAGTCCACATGAATGATAACCCTGCAGATATGTTGACCAAAGTTGTTTCAGGAGTAAAATTTGGTCATTGTTTGAAGCTTTTGAATATTCTTCAGTGTTGAGGCCTTTGGAGGCCATTTGGGTGAACTATGTTCGGCTTGATTTCTTGGGTAAGAGGATACGTAGGCAGTCTTTCAGATGCAACCGGTTTGATCTTTTGATTCAGATGGGGGGAGATTACGTTTCAGCTCTAATTTGGTTCCCGGACTTGTTGAGGAACTTTTGGATGATCTGGTGTCGGCTCAGTTTTGGTAGAAACATTCACCGAGGTGGAAAATTGAAGAAATGGCGAGAGAGTGCAAGAAAACAGCAGAAAAATCAGCCAGTCAGACTGGCGGTCGACCGTTGCGGTCGATCACGAACGTGCACAAAGGCTACTAGGACCCGGGATGAGATTCGGTCGACCGCCACGGTCGATCGTGCTATGATTGTAATCGATTCTGCTCTTGGGTTTTGATTCGATCGACCGTCACGGTCGACCACCGCGGTCGACCGTGATACCTGCGCGATAGACCGTCACGGTCGACCGCAGACTGATTTTGGGCTGGGTTTTGGTTTTTGACCCGGTTCGTTTTGGAGCTGATATATAACTCTAATTATAATTAGTTAGGGTTAAGCAAGGATGATTTTGAGCAGTCTTTGAGAGAGGATTGTTGCATCCAATTGTGGGGAAATTGTGAGAGATCTAGAGCTTTGTTTTAGGGTTTGATCGGTGAGATTTGTAATTCTATTTGTATTCTCTTAATTTCTAATAGTAAGAACTCCCCCCTCCTTGCCCCGTGGACGTAGGCAACTTGCCGAACCACGTAAAATTCATTGTCTTACTGTCTTGAGAGTTGTAATAGCTTGTTTAGGTTCCCTCGACATATCAGTCCTAGAACTGATGAGAGGAAGAGCTGATATCCCACTTAGATGAGATATCTTACTTTCGGTTCTTGTTTCCTTTGAGAAATAAGAATTTTTGTTGTAATCTAATCTCTTGTTGTGCACCATACGTACTGGAGGTGCTGTCAAAATTTTCGCTGCGCATAACAAGAATTTTCTATAGCAAAATCGATGCTGATAGTACTTCCTGCGACTTATTTTTTTGTTGCATCTGATGAGCATTTATGAAGTTGTACTCATCTGGGACATAAATTTTCCATCATAGATGCCCCATTTTCTTATGTTTTTTTATTTTATATAATTATTCTATCCCATAGATCTCTCTTATTTAGTACTCGAAGATTTTGGACTTGTAACAAAAATGTTAATATTGTTATAAAGTATTTCTTTAATTAACTGGGCTCTTATAAGTCTGACCCGAAAATATTTGGTCCTAAAATTTGAAATATATTCCTGGCCCAGGAGTCTAGTAATAAAGGTATAGAAATATCTTTGATGGCTTATTTTGGACCACTTAGTTGTTCTCATTAGGCTAAAATGCCAATTGGGTTGGTGAAATACTTGCATTGTTTTAAAAAAACCTATTGTTTTTATCGTTTTCTTCAAAAATTGCATAATCATACTTAAATATCATATAATTTCTACTATTTTGCACTTATATACCGACAGTTGTTTTTCGTAGCGTTTATATGTTATAAGGTGTCGTTTGGCAACCAATTTAGAGAGAACGATTAAGGATAATAAGTAATTTAGTTTACCCTTCACGAGAGATTAAAAACAATTTAATTCCATTTGGATTTGATAGTCAAGAAGAAGGATTAAGGTTTTTGTGTTTGGCAAATGAAGAAGGATTAAGGAGGTTAGCTGCCGTAAATATCCTATAATGTATATATTTTCTAAAGTTTCATTTTGTATTTTCGGAGAGAGTAACTCTTAAATCTCCTCTTTAGGTGGATGTGTTAACCCCTCTAAATAAGGGGTTAACTGACTTTAACCCTTATAAAGGGTTTGTTAACTTTTTGACCAAATTAAAGCGTTTGGATGGTTAAGGAAGTGTTAAACTCCTTTAACCCCTCTCTTAACCCCTTCACAATCGAGGGCTAAAGTTTTTAGAACTTCCATTTATATACCTTCACTCATTTTTAGTAGCACTTATATATCCCAAAGCTTTTAGAACTTGCACTTATATATATAGCTAAAGTTGTTAAAAATGACACTTAAATACCCGAAAGCTTTTAAAACTTGCACTTTGTAATAAGGGCATTTAAGTGAAAGTTCTAAAAACTTTATAGAATATTTAAGTCCATGTTTTTAAAATTTTAGGATATATAAGTGTTACAAAAATAAGTGAAGGAATATAGGTACAAATTAAAAAACATTTAGGGTGTATGAGTCCTGCTACAAACAAGTGAGAGTATATAACTGCAAATTAGGGGAAACTACTGGGTACTTAAGTGCAACTAACCCTAAATAATTAGCCTTTTTGACAAGTTAGTCTTTTAATTTATAAAATATTTAAATAAAATAAAAAATAAATAATTATTTCTCTACTTGGATAAAAAATGGAGTATATGATAAACCCTAACACTATAATATACACAAATTTCTAGATAAAAATTGGTTATCTAAAGTTTCTAAACTCGATCATTTTTTGATTATATGATAAATGCTATAATGGCATAAATGCATATATGTTAAGAAAAAAATAACTATTTATTAATATGAAATTATAAACCTAACAATTTTTGGAGAATGCGGTAAACCCTAAGACTATTATAACATCTTTTACAATGCTACACATTAAATGAACGGTTTTTCTATAAGGTGCTCATGATCACACTATATTAGGGCATATCCAACCATACCCTCCAAATTTGGCCCTCCAAATTGGAATATTCTAGGAATATTCCAATTTGGAGGGTGAAATTTGGAGGGTTGCTCCAACCCACACTCTCCAAATGTTTTTCTTTTTATTTTTTTGTCAAAAAGACATATAAATTAAAGAATGTTGGATATAGTTTACGTTAATAATTTTATTGTTAATAATTTATTTGGGGAAAAATTATAACATTATAAAGGTGTCGATGAGAGCTTTAAAATGAACCCAATATTAATACTGCAATACAACATATTAAAAAAGAAGAAATTCTAAAATAACAGTGAAAGCATACATCGATAGAATAAGAAAGCAAATATTAACCTCTAATACAACATACCATAGGTCGCAAACATAAACCTCAAACATAAAATATGATAAGAGACAATTAAAATTCTGGCAGGTCATTATCGTTATAACTACCGGTTCCATCCCGATCTCTCGAAGAACCATATATTCATTTCTTCCTACAGAACCAGCTTCGCCCGCAAATTGAGAAAATCCTCCTTGATTTCTAGTGGGAAATTCATATTCGTTCTGTCCTCCTACAACTCCTCTAAGAAGATCAGAAAATCCTCTTGGCCCTCTGGAGGAAAATCCATAGTCGAATGATGGAGCTCTATATTCCTTTCTATTCATAATTTCCTTTTTTTTGTTGATAGTAAGCACGTTCACTTTGATCAACGATCTTACTGAGATCAGTCAACATAATTTGTCTATCCTCACTTACACGCTGAAGAGCTAATTGTTGGTCACGTTGTTCTACTTCTCTAGCTCACAATTCTAATTTTATCTTTTCATTTTCAAGTTTCATTATCATCAATCGCTCCATTTTTCCCCTGCTCATTTCACGTTTAGCATCCATCTCTTGTATACTCTTAATAATTCCCTCCTCATAACTAAACTCCGCCGAAATTTTTCTCTTTGCCTTCTCTTTCTTTATTCCAACAAGGCGACTTGCTGGGCTGTCCGTGGGAGACAGGCCATCACTCATGTTAACAAAACTTTCCCTCTCCGTGTTCAACTCTGATCCTTCAGAGATGCTCCCAACTGCATGATTGGATTTAGGGTCAGCCTATTTCTCGGCATCCTTGAGGATCGTCCAAACATGATCGAATTAAAATCCTTTCTTTTCTTTAACATCTTCTCCGTACATGATTCTAGCTTGAGTCAACTAACAAAATTACAAACAAAAAATATTAGACAGTTGAAAATGATATTATAAAATCCATAGTAAAAATATATACTTACTATATCGATTTCAGAAGCTCCACTTGGATTCAGTCTCTCGATTTGTCGAACACAACCCCGAAATTTGTTTGCTACCTTCTTAATTGCGTCCATACGACATTCCAGAGACTTTGGTGACCGTTGTCTATCACCTACCTTTTCATGGAAGACTGCTGTGATCCTTTCCCACATCTTATCTTTCTTTTGACATGTGCCTGAGTCTGGGTCTTGAGAAATTTCAAGCCATGCCAAGCACAAGAACTGATTTTCTTGGTTACTGAATGATTTTCCTCGAACAGATGTCATAGTGGATGAAGAAAGATTGGTGGACAAAAGTATGGGATAAGCTACCATTATTTATAATACAAGTCTCCTGACGAGCACAAGTGATGGTGGGAATCTGGTGATTGCAAGAAGACAAGCACGAGACTCGATATTGACATGACTGGACATGGCTCTTGGAAACATCACCCGACGAGAAGTGATGGTGGGAATCTGGTGATTGCAAGAAGACAAGCACGAGACTCGATATTGACATGACTGGACATGGCTCTTGGAAACATCACCCGACGTTTGGTGATGGTGGGAATCTGGTGATTGCAAGAAGACAAGCATGAGACTCAATATTGACATGACTGGATATGGCTCTTGGAAACATCACCCGACGTTTTGTGATGGTGGGAATCTGGTGATTGCAAGAAGACAAGAACGAGACTCGATATGACATGACTGGACATGACTGTTGGAAACATCACCCGACGAGAAGTAATGGTGGGAATCTAGTGATTGCAAGAAGACAAGCACGAGACTCAATATTGACATGACTGGACATAACTCTTGGAAACATCACCCGATGAGAGGTGATGGTGGGAATCTAGTGATTGCAAGAAGAGAAGCACAAGACTCAATATTGACATGACTAGACATAGCTCTTGGAAACATCACCCGACGAGAGGTGATGGCGGGAATCTTTCACAACTCTTTAAATATATGAACTCTAAATACAAAACTCAATATATCACAACTCTTTTCTATTCATACAATAAAATATGAGCTTTGGAGAAGGGTCATCTTGGAACCACTCTTCTTCTTCCTCCGATGGAGAGACCCTCGATCTTTGCTTTCAAGACTGGGAGATTGAACTGGCTGAGCAGGAGGAGCGAGATGAAGTCTTCAAGAAAATATTGGCTCATCGTCTTCAAGAGAGCAGAGAACGAAAATGTAAAGGATCGATTCCTGGTCATGTGGTGATCAATCGAGGAAGAGAAGAAGGTAACTCTCGACTTTGACATGATTATTTTTCTGAGAAACCCACATATGGGGATGCTCTTTTTCGTAGAAGGTTTCGATGTCGATGAGATCTATTCCTTCGCATTGTCAACGCAGTAAAAGAACACGATAACTACTTTGTACAGAAGATAGATGGTCTTGGTGTATTAGGATTATCGACTTTACAAAAAGTAATAGCAGCACACCGCATGTTAGCGTATGGAACTTTAGCGGATAGTACCGACGAATATATTAGGATTGGTGAGTCAACCGTAATCCAATGCTTGAAGAGGTTTTGTCGGGCAGTTATAGAGGTGTTTGGAAATGAATATTTGAGGTATCCCACTACGGGTGACATTGCACGGTTGCTAAGGAAAGGAGAAGAGCGTGGATTTCCGGGAATGTTGGGCAATTTAGACTGCATGCACTGGAAATAGAAAAACTGTCCAACGGCTTGGGCGAGACAGTACTCGGGACGTCACGGAGGCCCAACAATGATTCTAGAGGCAGTAACCTCATATGACTTATGGATATGGCATGCTTTTTTTGGATTACCAGGATCTAACAATAATATTAACGTACTGCAATCTTCAAATTTGTTTGACCAACTAGCACAAGGTATTTCTTCTCCTGCTAATTAAAGTATTTAAGGAAAGAATTATGATACAGGTTACTACTTGGCCGATGGGATATACCCCAAATAGTCTACTCTTGTACAAACAATATCCCAACCACAAGGGCCTAAGAGGCAGCTCTTTGCTGCTATGCAAGAAGGATATCGAAAAGATGTAGAGCGGGCTTTTGGTGTTCTTCAGTCACGATTTGTCATTATCAAGGGACCATCACGTTTTTGGGACAAGTGGAGACTACACGACATAATGGCTGCTTGTATTATACTACATAACATGACTGTGGAGAATGAACACGATGCAGAACCAGAGATTATTGTTCATGACGAAATTTCAAGACCTGAAGAGATAGATATTGATGATGCCGAACGATTCCAACGATTCCTTGATCGACATAGGAAGATTCAAGATAGGGAAGCTCATTTTATGCTTTGAAACGCACTAATTAAACATTTATGGCAGAAGCACGGCAACGAAGGAATATAATTTAAATATTATAATTTATGCTTGTATTTTTTATGCAGCAAGTTAAATAGATCCCCGTATTTAAAATTTCATGTCTGATACTTATTTATTTAATTTAAAAATTAATAATTTTATAATAATACTAAAATAAATTAATCTTAGTTTCATTTTAAAGATCTCAACGAGCCCTTTCCAAATATATAATGATTTCAAATATTAGATTAATAATTTTT